>JAVJIX010000004.1:15565000-15792500 GCA_036785185.1 Paratrypauchen microcephalus | reverse complement strand
TGACATCCCTGTTCCCTTTTGAACACATTTTCTAGTATCAAAAGTCCATCAAAACACTTCCAGATCGGCCGCGCTGTACACCACTGGGTTCTCCTCCGTCCCTGCTGGTTTGGGCTCTGGGGCTTCCACCTCTCTTTCCTCAGCCTCCTCCTCCTCTTCTGGTCCTTCTTCCAAAGCCTCTAGCGCTTCGTTTGTGTCACTCGCAAAAGTCTCCCTGGACACATCATCGTGTTCTTGCAAATCCAACGTTCCTATGGCTTGCTTCATCTTCTTCGCCACTAGATGTCGCCTCCTCTTCTGCGCGGCTTTCTTGCTTTTCACCTCCTGCCTGTTCTCCTCCAAAAATATCTTCTTAAGTTGCGATTTGCTGATGCTCGGGGTGTTTTTGAGCAGATTTAGGTACACTCCTCCAGGCGTGCGTCGCCTGCTCCCATCCAAAGTATACACGCCACCCGTTTCTTCCAGTGTTGCAGTCTCACCCAGTAGTTCTATAGCCTTTGCAGTTCCAACAACAGCTACAACTCTTTCAATCAGATCTACTTTTGGTTCTCTTAACCTGTGTGCAATTTCCTCCGCTACTTTCTCCGGAGGGTCATCTTCCGTTATCTCATACCTCCCATTTATATCCATCTCCGCTTTGGGGCCCAGGCGCTCCTTCACTGGCCGCTTTCTCTTCGCATCCCCATCGCCTCTCTCATTCATATAGTCGTCCAGCTGCGCGTCCAGCATGCTCACTTCTCCATCTCCATCGCCTTTGCTCTGTCTCTCCAGCTCTCGCTCCTTTTCCATGATTTTCCGCGCCAGGACATAATTATACGTCTCCACGTTTCTGCTAGACGTGTCCAGTTCGCCGTCCATGCCAAATATGCACAGTTCTGCAGCCACGGCGTCTTGGCACTGCTCTTGAACCACGGAGCCCCAAATATTGTTCACTTTGCGTCCCGTCGAAGGCGCGGGGTTGAACGCGGTTGCGGACGGACGAGTCAGCGGGGCGTTGTTGGTTACTTTCTGCCTTTTCCTGCGCCACATCGCCGCTTCCTCGTCGGAGGAGTCCTGGTCGCTATCGCTGGAGACGGCGGGGCCCGGGCAGCTGCGGTAGCCGGTCGGAGGTGCGTGCGAGGCGGCTGGTCTGCTCTGGAACGCGTGCCCGCTGAACGCCGCCGCTGGAGGAGCCGCATGCGCCGATCCGAGCGCCACGGCCGCGGGTGTCATCTCCGAATCGGACCCGGAGAGCTCCCCGTCTTCCATGATTCGATGTTTGACTTTAGAAAGCACAAGAGGCGGTTTTAGTGTCTGCTAGTCACGAAGCTACTTCAGACCATCGCTTTAACGCACCAGCAACGGCATTAGCAGTTCCAAAATCGCAGCGTTCAGTCTTGGGTTGAAAATGTAGCTTGTTTTTTGTGCTTTTCAATGTATTGTAAATAGCTTTCCTCCAGAATTATTAGAAAACTTCCACCGCTTCCTCACAATTCAATTCGCGCGAGGATATGTCTTACTTCCTTCCAGTGTGAAATTGTCAAAATCGTATTAAATAACTTTACGCACGGCTCAAAACTGCTTTTACGCACACTCCAAAAGTAGTATTAAATTACATTTTTATATTAATTACGTTTTTGTATATTGATTGTGTGTCAAAATGAAGATATGTTGTTTTAAAAAGGGTTAAATGAAGGGGTATGATTTTATTTTGAAGTAGCTTTGGCAGGTGTCGGCGAAAAATGCGCATGCGCAGTTTGGGGATGATCCAACATGGCAGCCTGCTGGAGGAGTGCAGCGTTTGCGGGGAGGACGGTGCTAAAAAGACATTTACTGCACAAAAACAGTTTGGACAGAGTAAGCAGCGGGTTTGACATGATCTGACTTTAAATGTGGACAAAAAGAGTTGATAACATGAACGTGGGAGCCGTAATTGGCGACGTTTTCAAGGCGAAAATGGCTGTTACATAAAAAGTCTCGTAGTTTTGCTCTAAAGATCTGGTAAAACAATACACATATCAACCCGGGATTAAAATGAGGCTTTTTATTTAGATTTCTTATATTGTTGTGTTTATGATAATTTGACAAGCAATATTGTATTTGGAAACCAGACATTTTTGCCATTTCATCATGACCCAGAGTTTATCAGCTGATGACATGTTGTGTAAACTCTGCATTTGGGAATAATTGTTAATAGAAAGATTAATTACTGTGAAATCTATAGAATAGTGTGGCAATATAAAAATATTGCTACTTCAAGCACGTCAACGTAGTAGTAGATTCAATATAATGATTTGGATGAGTCAAATAATTTCTATTACCTGAACTTGAACATAAATGTTGCATTTTTGAAAACAAAACATTGGGAAACTGCTCATTAATCATCATCAATTCAAATTTATTGGTTCTTCTTTTGACAGATGTTAAAAAAAGAAGGTAGTCTAAAAATCCACAATAAAATCATGCTTCAACTGTATAATTAGTTACGACAATGTAATTGTTTGTATGACAATCGGAGAGAAACCAATGGCCATTGAGCTCTGCCGATATTTTTAGGCCAGCATGTATGGTCGTTTTTGATTATTTTCGCCAAATTAGGCAATTTAAATTTACTACAAACTCCTCTACAGCAAAAAAGGGCTGTCACTATGTTTTGTGTAATTATCTATGAGCATTTTAAGTGTTAATATAAAGCTTTGCGTGTACTCTTTAGGCAGCAGATCAACCAAAACAAATAATGGGTCTCTGCTGGAGATTTAAGGCCTATATCAGCCCCAGCATATCCCTAATTAGAACAATGATTGGACTGAAATGTAATAGATTAATTTATATTATATTTATTTATATTTCACAGCTCGCAGCAGCTCAGCACAGACAGTTGGCTGTGCAGGCGGTGCAGCACGTGGCTCTGAATGTCCCTGAAACTAAGGTGACGACTTTGGAGAATGGACTCCGAGTGGCATCTGAGGACTCAGGACTCTCCACCTGCACTGTGAGTGAACACAGCATCAGCACAGCATCTGAATACTGTAGCCTTTCCAAAGAGCAGTGGTCAAGTTCATAACAAAACATATTTGTCCTCAAGCTCGCAAGTTTGTAGATTTAGCATTAGATTTAGCAGATCTCTTTAAAGGTGCACTATGTATCTTTCCGGTGGAGGGTATGTCACTTGCTTGTCTTCATGGAGATGTTGCATTGCCTAGAAAGTTCCACAGTAAGCTTGTATATCTCCACAGAATCCAGTGACACTCCCAGGCCAAGTCACAGGTCAGATCTGTGAAGAGGCAAGCCCGCTTACTGGAAGAATGTTTTACTATGTGTTTAAGAGCAATAACATCTCCATGGAGATAAGCTAGTGACAGACCCCTCACCAAAAAAGTAACATAGTGTACCTTTTTAAGTAGTGTTTGTAAAATCACTAAATCCTACCTGAAAATATTTTGATTTCAGGGACTGATGGACAAAAATTACCATAAAAATGTGTAAACCAGGTCTAAGTCGGGATTAAGTAAGGTTCAGTGGTTATAAAGCTGTTGTCTGGACCGATATGTGTGTCTACAACTAAATATTTTTTTTTAAACAGGTTGGTCTTTGGATCGATGCTGGAAGTCGATATGAAAATCAGCGAAATAATGGAACGGCTCATTTCCTGGAGCATATGGCATTCAAGGTGATAAGTGGGACTTTTCATTTTGATTTGTAGAGACTCAAGGTAAATACTTCCTACATTTTTTTTTTTTAAATATTTTTTGTATCAGGGCACGAGGAAGCGCTCTCAGTTAGACCTGGAGCTGGAGATTGAAAACATGGGAGCTCATTTAAACGCCTACACGTCCAGAGAGCAGACGGTGTACTACGCTAAGGCCTTCTCCAAAGACCTGCCCAGAGGTACAGTGGTGTATGGTATGGTTAAAGGAGTAGTAACGTTTTTTACAATCTGAACCTTATTTCCTTAATAAAACAACGTGAGCAACTCACCCATGACAAATGGTGTCATTTGGAGCATGTCCGGAGAATTTGTAGTTTAGCGACATCCGTAACGTTCAGTTCAGTTCAGAAAACTTTATTGATCCCATAAGGCAATTCATTTGCAGCATTCTCAGAGCAGTTCTCAACACACAGCACACACCCAAACACACACAGTGTGTCAGTCCTATACAGACCACAAGTAAAACTCAAACAATTAACTTATTACAGTGCAAACTTTAAAAAACTTTAAAAAACACCACCCTTTGAATTAAGCTGTTTAACAGTCGAGGGCACAAAAAGAATTTGAGAACCGGTTAGTCTTTCGGACCGGAGCATAAAACCGACGCCCTGATGGCATCATGATGAAGTCAGGAGCCAGAGGATGGAGGGGCTGAGCCAGAAGACACTTGGCTTTGCTCAGCGCCCGCTCCTCCCACAGAGAATGCAGCTTCCTCAGTTTAACCCCTGTGAATTTTGAGCAGGTTTTAACAATGTTCTGCAGCTTCTTTTTATCCTTCAAGGACAGGGATTGAAACCAGCAGATAAAAGAAAAAGTGAGAAGACTTTCAATAAAAGAACAATAAAAGTCATTGAGAATTGTTTTGTTCACATTAAGAGTTCAGTTTTCTCAACAGATACATTCTCTGCTGCCCTCGTTTGACAATACTGTCAGTGTTACAGTCAAATTTCAATTTATTGTCCAACACGGTGCCCAGATATTTGTAGCTGTCGACAATTTCAACAACATCACCATGGACGACGCTGTGGGAAGGTGCACGTCTAAAATCAATCACCGTGTCTTTAGTTTTGACGACGTTCAAATCGAGGTAGTTGTCCTCACACCTCTGGACAAACTTCCCCAGTGCAGGGCCATGGTTTACGTCCGATCCTGTGAGTAGCGACACCAGGAGTGTGTCATCAGAGAATTTAATCCAAAGTCTGTTTTCATCTGAAGATCTGCAGCTGTCCGTGTACAAAATAAAAAGGAGAGGTGACAATACACAGCCCTGAGGAGATCCAGTGTTTGAGATGGAGGGAGGAGACAGTTGACCATTCACAAACACAGAAGCTGATCTGGGAGTTTAAAATCCGAAGCCAGTTTTTGAATCAGGACGTGGGACTGCATTTTGTTAAAAGCCGAGGAAAAGTCCGCAAATAAAAGTCTCACATGGGCTCCGTTGTTTTCAAGGTGTTATAAATAGTGTTCAATAAAAAAAGTTTTGCATCCTCCACTCCTTTGTTAGGCTGATAAGCAAATTGCAGCGGATCCAGTTTTCCCTCAGTTAAAAACAAAATGTCTTTAAAATCTGTTCAAAAGTCAAAAAGTCACTAATGATGTGAATGCCACCGGCCTGAACTCACTTAGCTCCTTTGCCTTGTTTGATTTGGGAAGAGGTATTACTGTTGATGTCTTCCACAAACTAGGAAATTGCCCAAGATCTACACACAATTGGAACAACACTGAGCTGGGTGGCACAGTGGTGCAATGTGCGCCCACAGATGGAATCAGGACCCCTGGCCTTCCCTGTCTTAACTTTCCTAAATAAAGCAGTGACCTGATTCTGTGAAATCATTCATTTTCATTTTTTATTTATAAGGACAATGTTATTTAAGCACAAAGGCAGAGATGCTTGTACCAGATTCTAGCTTTACAGCTAATTTCCATCTTTAGTCCTCTGGGGGAGGTGTCAGAGTGCCATATTTACAGTGCATTAAAACTTGCAACCCATGTAACGTCATTCATACCATTTCCTCAATCTTCACATACAGTCATTACATCAGTTGTCAAGTACTCCATACATCCCAATAAACATACACAGTTCATTCTTACAGTTAAAAGTGCGTACATGTCTGGTTTTCTAAAAACCATGCTTTCACCTCGATTAAAAGCAGAGAGGTTATTTATGCTCAGTAACTCAGATGGGAGCTTATTCCACTGTTGAACAGCCCTAAAGGAAAAAGCTGTTTGAGCAAAGGCTGTTCTACATTTAGGCATGTTACACTGCCCTCTAATGGTACCTCTTGTTACTCACAATTTCTTTTGAAGGTTTAAGAGAGTTCCTGCAATCAGACACATTTCCTAAACCATCAACTCTTTCAAAGTGAGAGGAGAACGTATTAAAAGCACTTGGCAACTCACCATCAGACACACCATTAACAGCTACAGGTTTCCTGTCCTCTTTTTGGTGGCTACTGGAGGCCATGTTCTTTATACCTCGACAAGCTGCTCTAAGGTCTACACTGCTGTACTGAGCTTCAACTTTGTCCTTATATTGTCTGGCCTTTCTCAACTCCCCCTTCACTTCCTTAGAAGCCCTTAGCCTTTTTCTGTAATTGGTCTCCAGAGCAATAGATCACTTTCTTTTTATTTATGGTTGATTTAAGATCTTTTGATCTTTGGTTTGTTGTTTGGATAAATAACATTTTTGGATGGAATAATGGAATCAAGGCAAAAAGTGATGTAAGAAGAGATCACTTCACATAATTCATTGATATCGTCACATGCATCAAAGAAACAGTCCCAATTAGTACAAAAAAGCCCGGCCTTGACCCTGACAACTTTGCAAATTTCCGCCCCATTTCAAACCTTCCATATCTGTCCAAAATCCTGGAACGAGTCATAGCCACCCAACTCAAAGCCCATCTCAAATCCAACAGCCTGTTTGAAGAAGAAGAATAAGACACGCTTTATTCATCCCCGTAGGGAAATTATTCTCTGCATTTGACCCATCCTTCAGGGGCAGTGGGCAGCTCGGCTTTCAGGCGCCCGGGGACCCATCTCCATGATCTTGTTGCTCGGCTTGGTCAGGACCTAAGCTGGAGGATTTTACCTGGATCATGTTTTGGGTTGATGGGGGAAACCGGAGTGCCCAGAGGAAACCCATCCAAACATGGGGAGAACATGCAAACTCCACACAGAAAGGCCCAGGCGACCCGGGGATCGAACCCAGACCATGCATGCAAACGCCACACAGAACACACACATAAAGGCCCGGGCGACCCGGGGATCGAATCTGGAACCTTCTTCTTGTGAACCCTGAGTGCTAGCCACTCAGCCGCCGTGCCGCCTCTCAGCCACCGTGCCACCATTGAACCATTCCAGTCTGGGTTTCGTCCACAACACAGTACAGAAACAGCCCTTCTCAAAGTCACCAATGATCTCCTCCTCTCCTCTGATTCCGGCCACTTCAATATCCTCATCCTCCTGGACCTTACAGCTGCATTTGACACTATCAGTCACTCCATCCTCCTCTCCCGTCTCAAGAACTCTTTCAACATCACCGGCTCAGCACTATCCTGGATCAACTCTTACCTCACTAACCGTCAACAATTCATCCATATCAACAACTGCTCCTCCTCCACTGCTCTCCTATTGCAAGGCATCCCCCAAGGTTCGGTGCTTGGTCCCCTCCTGTTCATCCTCTACCTCCTCCCCCTTGGAAGCATCATTCGCCGCCACGGCCTACATATCCACTGCTACACCGACGATATTCAACTTTACATAACTACCAAATTAATCAACTCCACAACTAGGGGTGGGTATTGGCAAAGAAGTCATGATTCAATTCGAATCACGATTCATATGCCACGATGCAATACTATCACGATGCATCACGATACTTGAATTATTGCGATGCATTGCAATATATTCGACATACTTCAGTGAAAATGTACCAAAAAAAGAGGATAACTTAAAGGAAAAGTAACGTTATTTTACAATCTGAGCCTTCTTTCGGTAATAAAACAAGTCGTTTGACTCACCCATATCACGTTTGTGTCATTTGGAGCTGTTTGAAGAAAGTTATGTTGTAGCGTATCCGTTAGCATGAGTATTCGGGGCATTACTTTGCGGTCTCCAAATAACACAAACTTTAGCACTTTTCAAATCATAGAAGCCCGATGTCTTAATGTAAGATTTCGTTTGAAGCAAAAGTGGCCTGTAATCCGAGATTTATCCATAGTTTTCAGCTTTGCGTTTCATGTTTGGGTCCCGGGAGCTGATAGCGCATGCGCACTGGCGTCCTCATCTACTCGAAACTATGGCTAAATCTCGGATTACAGGCCACTTTTGCTTCAAACGAAATCTTACATTAAGACATCGAGCTTCTATGATTTGAAAAGTGCTAAAGTTTGTGTTATTTGGACACCGCAAAGTAATGCCCCGAGCATATGATACAGCACCATGTTAACGGATACGGGATCATTACTAGAACAGAACGGCTCAACATAAGTTCTGCGATACTGCTCCAATTGACAGAAAAATGCTATGGGTGAGTAAAACTACTTGTTTTATTGCCGAAAGAAGGCTCAGATTGTAAAAAAACGTTAATTTGCCTTTAAATATCAGTGGCTGTGTATCTGGGTAGTGTCTTCAATTGATACATAACTCTGAGCAACTCAGTTCATAACTGAATTTATTGAATAACAAAAACAAATAAACCAAATCAATAACAAAAAAAGTGCATAGGATGTGCATAGGATTTTTTTCTAAAACAAAAAATGATGTTCAAACATTTGCCATTTTGGAGGTAGCTACCATCATAACAAACAATACCCTTTCACAAAGAAAAAAGTGCATAGGATTTATAAAAAAAAACAACTAATAATACATTTATTTATTTATAAATATTAAATTATTAAATATTACATTATTAATAATCGATTTTTGGCTTCAAGAATCGATGCAGTATATTGTGAAAGTTAGTATTGCGATGCATTGTCATGACGATTATTTTGCACACCCCTATCCACAACTCACTCTTCCCTCACCCACTGCCTCTCCGAAATCAAAACGTGGATGCAACACAATTTTCTAAAGATGAACTGCGACAAATCAGACCTAATCATTATTTGCCTCAAAAACATTACCAAATCCACCCAAGACTTCAGCCTGACCATAGACAACACAACCCTCACTCCATCCCCACTCATCCGAAACCTTGGCATTCTTTTTGACACCATACTTTCATACCAACAACACATAAACTACATAACCCGGACTGCCTTCTTTCATCTCAAAAACATTGCACGACTCCGCCCATCTCTTTCTTTCTCTGCTGCCGAAACTCTCATTCATGCATTCATTACCTCTCGAATCGACTACTGCAATAGCCTTGTCTATGGTCTACCCTCCAAAACTCTCAACAAACTCCAATGCATCCAAAACTCTGCTGCCCGCCTCCTCACCCACACCCGCTCCCGAGACCACATCACTCCTGTCCTTCGAAATCTCCACTGGCTCCCCATCCCTCAGCGTATCCAATTCAAAGCCCTCCTCATGACTTACAAAGCCCTCCATAACCTGGCCCCATCATACCTCTCTGACCTCCTGCACCACCACACCCCATCCCGCTCCCTTCGTTCCTCCGACACCCGGCTGCCTATTGTTTCCTTTGTTTGTTTTGATTTAGGTTTGAGAATGGAATTATATATGGGAGACAAATTATGTCTGACTCCCCCATTCCTGTTCAAAGAAGGATTCTCTTTTTTGACAAAAATAGCCTCTTTAACTCCCCTCTCAAAGCAGTTCTTTTCCCTGGCTAAGATCTGAACCTCATTGTCCTCAAAGGAGTGGCCCGTGGCTTCTAGGTGGAGATGTACGGCAGATGAAGGTCCACTCTGGCACGCCCGTCTGTGGGCAGCCACAGACGGGCGTGCCAGCCGGGTCAGGTCCAGAGGTGTGAAAACAGCCATTAGGGCATTGAATGGGTATGCTAAACTAGACGCCAGAGAGAAACTAAAACAAAAGACAGAAAGCTGAAAACAAATAGGTGTGATGGTTTCAGAGTAATTTCAGTGTAGTTGGCTCCTCTCTGCAGCTGGATATGGGCAGTGTCCATCAGCACCCTTAACCAGAACTGACGAAGCAGCGCGGATGAGCTGCGAAACGTTTTCGACCAAATAAACTTTGTTCAGTTGACAAATTGAATTTCTCCTTTTACCATGGATTCTACCTGGACGACTGAGGGATTCTTCACAGTACCTGTCATTGTTGTAGCAGCACACTCCACCATCGCGATTCTTGCTGGTTATTTCCCCATTGCGGTCCATTCTGAGCGGAGTCCCAAAGCCGCTCAGCGACAGATCCTCATCTTGGTCCGAATCATTGAGCCAGGATTCCGTGAAGACAAGTAAACAGGCATTCTTGATCTCCTGCCTGACCGTGGCCCAAGCTTCCAGCTCATCGAGCTTGTTACGGATGGACTGTACGTTCCCCAGCAGGATGGAAGGCAGGGCAGGTAGCCTGCTGCGGTCCTGTAGAGACAAGCGTTTGAGTCTCCGGTGTATTCCGCCTCTTTTTCCCCGTTTGCGGCGCCCTGGTCTGGCAGTCGTTCTGCGGAGCTCCGATGGAATGTCTGGAGGAGGCACGACATTCGTGGGGGACCGGAGTTGAAGTAAAGACTCCCGGCTAAAGGCTCCTCTCCGGAGCGCACTCGGTTCATTTAGGCCAGGCATGTCAAACTGTTCCACAAAGGGGCCGGTGTGGCTGCAGGTTTTCTTTCCAACCAAGCAGCAGCACATCAGACGACTCATTTAATCAACTGACCTCAGTCTTTAGACAGTTGAAGGCGTGGCCTTGGTTGGTTGGAAAGAAAACCTGCAGCCACACCAGGCCCTTTGTGGAACAGTTTGACACCTCTGATTTAGGCCTATCTCATGACTTAAACAGTACATGAGAGCAACAAGTAGTCCACGTTGAGTAATCACATTGTTGATCAAAATAAAGAGATGACACACCAAACACATGGACAAACTTTGCATAAACGCACCAAACTGCTCGAGGAGCTACCCGGGTCGCACGCTGTGGAGCGCCCCCGGAGTGCTTGGGGCATATGGTTGCGGTCACCAAATAACACAAACTTTAGCACTTTTCAAATCACAGAAGCTGAATGTGTCACTGTACAGTTTCGCTTGGTCAAAAGCGGCCTGAAACCCGATACCCAGCTATAGTTTCATTAGATTACGTCATCATGACTATAACCAATTCAATGCAAACAAACAATAACAGTGTTGGCTACTTACTCAACTGAAAATTGCCCGTGTGGTCTGGCTTTGGCTGGCTCCTCCAATTCAACTTCGGAACACGAAAAAATGTTTCTATTACACCACGGTTCATCATGGCACGAATATCCTCCAGAGTTGACAGACACAGATTTCTGTTATCTTCACCCAGACGTTCATCTCCTGGCCACAAATCCCAATCGAGACAGCAAAGGCATTCTTCCTCTGTTGCCATCGACATACAATGTCCACATAAACACCACTGTCTTCGTAGATGATCGCTTGCTCTGATGCGCTCCTCCTCAAACTGTCTCCGCTTCCTTCTTTCTCCTCATCCATATACTCAGGCTCAAAACGGTAGGGACGGCCATCATACTCAGATAACTCCTCTTCAGTCTCAAAGTCCAAATCTTCAGCCATGTTTCACTCGCAACAGAAAAGTTCAGAGCGTTGTTTATCTGCGAATCAGCTGTGAATGCGTGCTGTCCTCGATGATAACGTAATCTAATGAAACTATAGCTGGCTATCGGGTTTCAGGGGTTCAGATTGTAAAAAACATTACTACTCCTTTTAGGTTCGGATGGTATCTGTTGAATTAAAAAAAAATACCATGCCAATACCTTGAAATGTTTTTTTTTTTTTTGTGTATTACATTTGGCTCAGATGGGAAGGGTTAAGTTGCTGAATTGCATCTTCTTGAGAAGTTTCATAAAATGCGGCTTTAACTCTAAAATCTGTAATAGTTTTTAATTTTCTGAAGATAGTACCATGAGTTATATAGCAAAAATAAGAGGTGCAAAATGTTGTTAAAATGTGTAATTTGTGTGTATCTCTGATTTAGACTATAACAATTAATGGTAATAACAGTGACTAGTCTATGAAATATTCATCAGATCTAGTCTGTAACAGATCTCAGATTCAAACATTGTTGAAAAAATATCTGTCAAGAAATATTTCATTTCCATGTGATCATGCATTTTTTAGCCGTGGAGATCCTGGCTGACATCATCCAGAACAGCACTCTGGGGGAGGCGGAGATCGAGAGGGAGAGAGGCGTCATCCTCAGGGAGATGCAGGAAGTAGAAACAAACCTACAGGAAGTGGTGTTCGATTATCTCCATGCCACCGCCTACCAGTCCACCGCCCTGGGACGCACCATCCTGGGGCCCACTGAGAACATCAAGTGAGGAGGGGGGTTTGATAAGGGCTGTGCAGTTAGTTGGATTTAACGAGATTTGCTCCTTTCTGTCAAGTGAAAAAAAAAAAAAAAAAAAGATTATATAATTACACACACACACACGCACGCACGCGTACACACACACACACACACATGGATGTCATACATACAGTGTTTGCTTCACTTCAGAGATTTTTGGGATAGGGAGGCAAATGTATATGTATGTATTGGAGACACACCTCATTTTGTGTTTTCCACATACTGGTCTCACTGTATACATATTAGGGCTAATGCCAAAAAATACTAAAAGACAAACCTTTTCAATGTGGCATCAATTTCAGCATTCTGTGGGTATAAAAAGCTGGTATTGTCAGTAAGTCATTCCAAGTTCATCATTCAAACAGCCATGAACGCACAACGTCACTTAACGGACAAGCAGCATCACCTGGCCATAGCGCACCTTCGGGTCGGTAGCAGGCAATCAGATGTTGCTTGTGAACTTGGTGTGTCTCAAAGTGTCATCAGCAGCAATGCATCAAGACACAGAACTACTGGCAGAGTTTTTGACAGGCCGAGGAGTGGAGCTCCACGAGTGACAGACCGCAACGATGGACATCCGAGCCTGGAAACATTCTCACGTGTTTCCAGGCAAATAAAAAAACGCATCTCGCATTGCGTAGCTCGTTTGTGGTCCAAATTCTCTGGGCGTGATTTCCAGAGTCAGTGGGTAGACATCCAGATGGGGGGTGGAAACCTTTCCCTGAGTGTGGCGTCAGAAATTTCCCTTGTTCAGTCTTTTTTTCAAACGCAGAAAAGGAGCACAAATGCTCAGTTTACACATTTCGCAACTTTTAGCCAAAGTGAAAATTTCATGCCATGGGACCTTTAACCATGTTCTAGTTGCTTCCATTCTTTTACCCTCTGAAGTTGTATTTTGAGTGATTCGTGCATGTTTGAGTAAGCTTTATTCTCCTTTATTCAAGAAGTAATTGCTCCAATCTACCCCTGTTTTCAGCTCCATCGGTACATGCCCACTGCTCTGTTCTTACTTCGTTCTCCAATTTTATTTTCTTAGTCTGTGACATATGTAAGATTCAATAGCGTTGTGTAGTAATTTTGGTTGTGTTTGGGGTGTTTCCTGTAGGACCATAAACAGAGGAGATCTGGTGGAGTACATCACCACTCACTACAAAGGGCCCAGGATTGTGCTGGCTGCAGCTGGAGGTCTGTGCTGCACTGTTTTAAATATTCTTACCTCAAACTCCCAGCGCTTGTTTTATGTCTTACAGTGGTCCCTCGCTCTGTTCGCGGCCTCGCTGTTTCGCAGATTTTTAATTTTTTTTTATAGTCAGGGATGAAAGAGTTCCGCTTTTTAGCGGATCTCCGCTTTTTTTTTTGCCGTGTGGTAATTTTTTTTTTTTTTTTCAAATACGTTGAAATTTTGGGTGTGTATTATATATGTATAATTGTGTTTAGGGTTGCCAACCGTCAGTTGAAAAATGTAATCGTCCTGTATTCAGAAACAAAAGTACATGTCTCGTATTAAACTTGTACATGTGTGCGGGGCCGCGCGAGCTTGTGTGCTCTTCTGGTGCTGCGGACACCGCACGGCCCGATCTGTGCCGCGAGTGCGCTCTCTCGGCTCGTTATCAGACTTTGATGTCGCAAAATCGGGGTCAGTGCCGTGTTTTGATATCAACTTTCAAATAAAAACCACTACAATTGTTTAAAAATGTGTTTTATTGCTATTTATTAAAGTTTTGGACCCCCCCAGAATTTTTGTTTTTTTTTCCCCGGGGGGGTGCCGTGACTTTCCGCTTTTTTCATGATTGGCCACTTTCATCCCTGTATAGTGTAACACTGTGTTCTGCGTCCTGATTGGCTAAGAGACTGTAGACCTTTACCGATTAATAGATGGGGGACACGGGGGGACCGGGACTAGACCAGGACTAAACGTGGACTAAACTAGGTCTAGACCAGAACTAAACCAGGTCTAGACCAGAACTAAACCAGGTCTAGACCAGGTCTAAACCAGGTCTAAACCTGGACTGGTCCTGGACTAAACCAGGACTGGACCAGGTCTATACCTGGACTAAACCGGGACTAGACCAGGTCTAAACCAGGATTAAATCACTCCGTGCGGCGCTTTGCTGGTTTCGTGAGGCTCTTGCGTTTGTTTGTGCGTGTTCGGTTTGTGGCTCAGGCTGCGAGGACACGGTCCTGAGGAGGAGGCATTGTCCGGGCGCTGCGGTTCAATCTCGTGCTCGCAGCCCCGGTATATGCGCGGCCTCACGCCGATCTCTCTGCTCTGTCACGGATTTGACCACGAGGAGTGCACGTGTCACGCACTTCTCCAAGGGGTTGGTGCGCATCGTGTCTCGGGAGTGCCTTTGGATGAGCGCAGTGCTTCCGGCGGATCCAGTGACTCATGTCTCCGCTCCCCTCGCGCGTCCGGCGGAGCCCCCACGCTTCACTATTAATACATTTTGTTGAAAATCTACGAAAGTTTGAGTGTTTAAACGAGAGAGAAATGTGAGAAAACGTTAATTCCAGTGTTTTAAGGCGTTTACAGCCTTAAAACATGTACAGACGCTCCTCTACATACGAACATTCGACTTACGAACATTCGGAGTTATGAACAGGGTCGAAAATTAAAAAAAAAAATTAAATGTTTGGGCAAAAGTGCTGTACATGTACGTAAGTGAGTTTTTGTATTTAGCGCCTATTCCGACTTCTGAGTACTGTACGTAGTGCGTATTTCCGCCGCTGATGCACAGGCATGGCGCTGCGATCGTGTGCCCAGCATCCCCCAAGCATCACACCCACTCAGTTGAAACTACCCAAGTGTTCAGACTTACTTGCGGTGTTATGAACTTTGTTGTTTTATCTTGCATTCGTAATCCAATATGGTTGGTGAAAAGCGAAAAGCTTCTAGTGAAAGTGGAAATGTGAAAAAGGGGCAAGCCATCTCATTTGAAAAGAAGGTGGCGATAATAAAGAAACTTGATGCTGGTGAGAAGATGGTGAATGTGGCACACGCATACAACATGAACTGTTCAACGATCGGTACGATCACACATACACACACACGCTCTCTCGCTGGCTGGCTCTCTCTCTCTCAGCTGTGTCTACTGCGTCTGCCTCTGTCTCTCTCTCTTCTTTTTATCTCATCAGTTTTCCATATTTTTAAAAAGCATATTGTTTTGTTACTATTTAGTGTTATTTAAATGCACTACAAATCCATATAGATTGCTTATACATGCCTTCTAAAGAATGCCCTATAACGACTTACGAACAAATTCAACAAACGAACGGCCGTTTGTAACTCGTTTGTAGGTTGAGGAGCGTCTGTATAATAATTGTAAAATATAAAGTTGCCCTACTTCGCGGATTTCACTCATTACGGGTTATTTCTCGAACCTAACCCCCGCGATAAATGAGGGACCACTGTACTTCATGAGCATTTTAGTGCAGTGGTCCAGTACATACAGGTCTATGCATGGCGCTTATACAGAATATTAAAACAGTACCTGAATTTAAATCATATTGTTTTATTGTATCCTTCAGGTGTGTCTCACGGGGAACTGATCGATTTGGCCAAATATCACTTTGGGAAACTCCCAGGTCGATACGTGGGCGAGGCTCCAGCTCTGCCGCCCTGCCACTTCACCGGCAGTGAGGTACACACTGATTATGCACTTTAATACTTCAATATAAGGGAACAGGGGGCAAAGAACCAGCTTTAACCGGCTGGTTAGCTCAACTGGTAAGTCACTGACTTTGTGGGTTCAAATCCCCCCCGGCAATGAGCTAGCCAGTGTGGGTCCTTGGGCAAGACCCTTCACGGTACTGCCCCCCGGGCGCCGAAAAAGATGGCTGCTCACTGCTCCTGAAAAGGATGGGTCAAATGCAGAAGTCAAATTTCTCCCGTCTGCGTACACAGACTCTGTCGTAGGCTACATAGGGAAGTGCATTGAGGACACGGTGCCCAAAATCTCCATCTGCACTTACCCAAATCAGAAACCCTGGGCGGGACCGGTGGTGCGTGCTAAACTGAAAGCTTGCACCGCCGCCTTCAACTCAGGAGACTCCGAAGCCTACAAAGCAGCCAAGTATGACCTCAGAAAGACCATCAGGACTGCCCAGAGGGACTACAGGGAAAGAGTGGAGTCTGCCCAGCAGAGCAATGACCCGAGACGGGTGTGGCATGGGCTACGCTGCATCACTGACTACAAGGGGAGGAGCGGGCCCGTGGAACTGTCCAGCGCATCATTTCCGGACGAACTCAACACCTTCTATGCCCGGTTTGAGGCAGATAACACCACGCCTGTCACCAGACCCCATGTGGACAGTGAGGACGCTGTACTTTGTATAGACACTGCTACAGTGAGACGGGCGTTCAAGAGAGTGAACCCCTGCAAAGCACCAGGACCCGACGGCATCCCCGGACGGGTGCTGAGGGCTTGTGCTGACCAACTCGCCGGGGTGTTCACCAACATCTTCAACCTGTCTCTGAGCCAGTCTATCGTGCCCACCATCTTCAAGACCTCCACTGTAGTCCCCATCCCAAAGACCCCCCACAGCATCCTGTCCTTATTATTATTACTACTATATTATTATTACTACTACTACTACTACTACTACTACTACTACTAATACTAATAATAATAATAATTATTAGGCCCGAGCGCTAAAGCGTAGGGCCTTTTGTTACTGTTCTGCAGTGCGAAGCACTGCAGAACCAGCGTGCACAAAACAAAGCGCGAAGCGCTTTGTTTTGTGCACGCAGCAGAGCGCGAAGCGCTCTCCCCTTTTTAAACACCTAGCACTCATGTCAACGACTGGTGCCCGCTGACTTGGCATGGTGGCATCGCCCGTGGCCGCGATAGCGGCCAAATTGTAATTGTTCACCCCAAAACATTCTCGGCCCACCAGCGTGCGCAAAACAAAGCGCGAAGCGCTTTGTTTTGCGCACGCAGCAGAGCGCGAAGCGCTCTCCCCTTTTTAAGCACCTAGCACTCATGTCAACGACTGGTGCCCGCTGACCTGGCACGGTGGCACCGCCCGTGGCGGCAAATTTGTAATTGTTTTGTGGGCACACATGACATGGTGCACGCAGTGCACCATGTCATGTGTGCCCACAAAACCAGAGCGCGAAGCGCTCTCCCTTTTCCAAACACTCAATGCCACACTATAGTGACAGTCATAGGATCCAATAGCACAGACTGGCACTGCCCATTGCCGCGAAAGCGGCATAATTGTAATCGTTAACCATCGTAAACGTCAAAAATATGTATTGGGCAAGTGAGTAATCGATGAGGTCAATGACGAGCGCAACGCGCTCGTCATTGACAATGGACCCCACGGGTGCGTTACTGGACGCGAGCCCTTTCCATTGATATATATATTGCCACCATAGGTGGCACCATATTGTTATTGTTCTGGTTTTTCTTATTATTAGGCCCGAGCGCTGAAGAGCGCATAGGGCCTTTTGTAACTGTTCTGCGGTGCGAAGCACTGCAGAACCAGCGTGGAACGTGTGAAACGCGCTGGTAGGTGTCAATGGACCCCACGGGTGGGTTACTGGACGTGCGCCCTTTCCATTGATATATTTTGTGTTACCATTCGTGGCACTATATTGTTACTGTTCTGGTTTTTCTTCTTATTATTATTATTATTATTTTCCCGACCACTTTTTCAGGTTTCGGGTACTTCCCACGGACGAAAACTCACGAAATTTTGCGCAAAATTCAAGAACGCCAAAAAAGGAATTTACAAATAATCTGTATTAAAAAATCTTTAAAAATGGCTCCACAGCGCCACCTCAAAAATCAAAATACATTGCGCCTATGGCTATACCCGATAAATGAACTTTGTCGTAGATAAACGAAATTCAGGTGGTGGATAGGTCATGTCGTTACGAACCAAAAAATATATTACGGCGTTGCTAGGCGACCAACAGGAAGTCCGCCATATTGGACCGAGCACGCGACCCGGAGTTGAAGGCGCATTTTCCTGTCCTCGTATTTTAACGAACTCCTCCTAGGGTTTTTGACCCAGACTCACCAGAATTGTGCTGTATCATCTAGACAAGTGGGACATTAAAAGTTGTTAAAAGCGTTCTAAAAGAGTGAAAGGTGTTTCCGTGACAACGCCACAAATTTCGGGTTCGTTTTTGCGGCTCGCCATCAAATTTCAATGAGCGATAATTCGCGCATACTTTGGCCGATATCACTCAAACTTTAATCGTTCGTTGACACCCCGGCCCTGAACAGATTGATATAAGAAAATATGAGATAGGTGCTATAGCGCCACCTAGGGAGATTGCATGGAAGCGCAAAATTTTACTTTGTCGTAGACATACCAAATTTGGTACACATATTCGTGACGGGGTATCGATCAAAAAACTTAATGACGTCAACACGCCATGTCTTATCGTGTTGCCATGGCAACAGGTCAAACATCTGTCGTCGCCAATGGGACGCCCGGCATAAACTTTGTCGTAGCCATACCAAATTTGGTACACAGATGCATCATGAGATAAGGAACAAAAAAGTATATTATGCGGTTGCTAAGCGACCAACAGGAAGTCGGCCATTTTGGATCGAGCACGTGACCTGGCACCGAGGGCGCATTTTCCTGTCCTCGCATTTTAACGAACTCCTCCTAAGGTTTTTGACCCAGACTCACCAGAATCGTGCTGTATCAAATAGACAAGTGGGACATTAAAAGTTGTTAAAAGCGTTCTAAAAGAGTGAACGGTGTTTCCGTGACAACGCCACAAATTTCGGGTTCATTTTTGCGGCTCGCCATCAAATTTCAATGAGCGATAATTCGCGCATACTTTGGCCGATATCACTCAAACTTTAATCGTTGGTGGACACCCCGGCCCTGAACAGATTGATATGAGAAAATCTGAAATAGGTGCTATAGCGCCACCTAGGGAGATTGCATGGAAGCGCAAAATTTTACTTTGTCCTAGACATACCAAATTTGGTACACATATTTGTGACGGGGTATCGATCAAAAAGTTAATGACGTCAACACGCCATGTCCTATCGTGTTGCCATGGCAACAGGCCAAACATCTGTCATCACCAATGGGACGCCCAGCATAAACTTTGTCGTAGCCATACCAAATTTGGTACACAGATGCATCATGGGATGAGGAACAAAAAAGTATATTATACCATTGCTAGGCAACCAAACAGCCATTTTGGATAGACCATGTGACCTGGTGGCGAAGGCGCCATTTCCTGTCAAACTTCGACGAGTGATAATTCGCACATACTTTGGCCGATTTTACTCAAACTTTAATCGTTGGTGAACACCCCGGCCCTACACAGATTGATATAAGAAAATCTCAATTGGCCGTAATAGCGCCCCCTAGGGAGATTGCATGGAACAGAAAAATTTTACTTTGCCGTAGACACACCAAATTTGGACCACACATTCGTGACATGGTCTCGATCAAAAAACACAATGATGACCCCACTCCATCTCACATCATGTTGCCATGGTAACAGGTTAAACATCTGTCCCTGCCATTAGGACGCCCGGCAAAAACTTTGGTGTAGCCACACCTAATTTGGTACATAGATGGTTCATGGGAATAGGAAAATGGCGCGTTAGCAGGGGGGCTGCGAGTGCAAGCGAGGGCCGATCATCGCCGCTTGCGGCTATATTTATTATTATTATTATTTATTCTTATTATTTTCCTCCCCCCCTTTTTGCAGGTTTCGGGTACTTCCCACCGACGAAAACTCACGAAATTTTGCACAAAATTCAAGAACGCCAAAAAAGGAATTTACAAATAATCTGTATTAAAAAATCTTAAAAAATGGCTCGACAGCGCCACCTGGAAAATCAAAATACATTGCGCCTATGGCAATACCCGAAAAATGAACTTTGTCGTAGACAAATGAAATTCGGGTGGTGGATAGGTCATGTCGTTACAAACCAAAAAATATATTATGCCGTTGCTAGGCAACCAACAGGAAGTCGGCCATATTGGAACGAGCACGTGACCCGGCGCCGAAGGCGGAGTTTCCTGTCCTCGTATTTTAACGAACTCCTCCTAGGGTTTTTGACCCAGACTCACCAGAATCGTGCTGTATCATCTAGACAAGTGGGACATTAAAAGTTGTTAAAAGCGTTCTAAAAGAGTGAACGGTGTTTCCGTGACAACGCCACAAATTTCGGGTTCGTTTTTGCGGCTCGCCATCAAACTTCGACGAGCGATAATTCGTGCATACTTTGGCCGATTTCACTCAAACTTTAATCGTTGGTGGACACCCCGGCCCTGAACAGATTGATAGAAGAAAATCTGAAATAGGTGCTATAGCGCCACCTAGGGAGATTGCATGGAAGCGCAAAATTTTACTTTGTCGTAGACATACCAAATTTGGTACACATATTCGTGACGGGGTCTTGATCAAAAAACTCAATGACGCCAACACGCCATATCCCATCGTGTTGCCATGGCAACAGGCCAATCTTCTCTCCTTGCCAATGGGACGCCAGGCAAAAACTTTGTCATAGCCAAACCAAATTTGGTACACAGATGCATCATGGGAATAGGAACAAAAAAGTATATTAAGCGGTTGCTAGGCGACCAACAGGAAGTCGGCCATTTTGGACCGAGCACGTGACCTGACACCGAGGGCGCATTTTCCTGTCCTCGTATTTTAACGAACTCCTCCTTGGGTTTTTGACCCAGACTCACCAGAATCGTGCTGTATCATCTAGACAAGTGGGACATTAAAAGTTGTTAAAAGCGTTCTAAAAGAGTGAACGGTGTTTCCGTGACAACGCCACAAATTTCAGGTTCGTTTTTGCGGCTTGCCATCAAATTCGACGAGCGATAATTCGCGCATACTTTGGCCGATTTCACTCAAACTTCAATCGTTGGTGGACACCCCGGCCCTGAACAGATTGATATAAGAAAATCTGAAATAGGTGCTATAGCGCCACCTAGGGAGATTGCATGGAAGCGCAAAATTTTACTTTGTCGTAGACATACCAAATTTGGTACACATATTCGTGACGGGGTCTCGATCAAAAAACTCAATGACGCTCCTGCGCAAGCTCCCATCGTGTTGTCATGGCAACAGGCCAAACATCTGTCCTCGCCATTAGGATCCTCTGCAAAAACTTTGTCATAGTCAAACCAAATTTGGTACACAGATACATCATGGGAAGAGGAACAAAAAAGTATATTACGTTGTTGCTAGGCAACCAACCAGCCATATTGGATAGACCATGTGACCTGGTGGCGAAGGCGCCATTTTCTGTCAATCTTCGACGAGTGATAATTCACACATACTTTGGCCGATTTCACTCAAACTTTAATCATTGGTGGACACCCCGGCCCTACACAGACTGATACAAGAAAATCTAAAATGGCCATAATAGCGCCCCCTAGGCAGAATGCATGGAATAGAAAATATTTACTTTGCCGTAGACACACCAATTTTGGACCACACATTCTGGACATCGTCTCGATCAAAAAACACAGTGACACCCCCACTCCATCTCGCATCATGTTACCATGGTAACAGGTCAAACATTGGTCCCTGCCATTAGGATGTCCGGCAAAAACTTTGATGTAGCCACACCTAATTTGGTACACAGATGCATCATGGGAATAGGAACAAAAAAGTATATTACACCATTGCTAGGCAACCAACCAGCCATATTGGATAGACCATGTGACCTGGTGGCAAAGGCGTCATTTCCTGTCAAACTTCGATGAATGATAATTAGCACATACTTTCTCCGATTTCACTCAAACTTTAATCGGTGGTGGACACCCCAGCCCTACACAGATTGATATAAGAAAATCTAAAATGGTCACAATAGCGCCCCCTAGGGTAATTGCATAGAACTGCAAAATTTAACTTTGTTGTACACATACAAGATTTGGTACAAATATTCCTGGGATATTTTCAATGAAAAAAGTCAATGGTGACCACATGCCATGCCTCATCGGGTTGCCATGGCAACAGGCCAAACATCTCTCCCCGCCAATAGGACACCTGACAAAATCTTTGGTATAGCCACACCAAATTTGGAACATAGATGCATCATGGGAATAGGAATAAAAAATATATATTACGCTGTTGCTAGGCAACCAACCATGTTGGGTAGAACATGTGACCTGGTGTTGAAGGCGCCATTTTCTGTCCTCATATTTTTATTTATTCAATTTATTTATTAATGTTTGCACCCAGCATTTAAAAGAACAAAAATACACACAAAAGAAAGAGAAAATAACAGAACAGTGCAGGAAAGGCTTATAATTGACCCTCCTCTTAAAATAATTGAAATTAAAAGGCAAAAAAACAACCCCTCCCCACCTCAACCCCAGGCATTCAACACAAATGCATCCAGATAACGCACAAACTCACACATGCATGCAGCTAGAAAAAAGGGGAGGAAAATGGCGCGTTAGCGCCACCCCCCCAGCGAGTGCAAGCGAGGGCCGATCATCGCCGCTTGCGGCTATATTTATTATTTATTCTTATTATTTTCCTATACACTTTTTTCAGGTTTCGGGTACTTCCCACGGACGAAAACTCACGAAATTTTGCACAAAATTCAAGAATGCCAAAAAAGGAATTTACAAATAATCTGTATTAAAAAATCTTTAAAAATGGCTCGACAGCGCCCCCTAGAAAATCAAAATACATTGCGCCTATGGCTATACCCGATAAATGAACTTTGTCGTAGACAAATGAAATTCGGGTGGTGGATAGGTCATGTCGTTACGAACCAAAAAATATATTACGCTGTTGCTAGGCGACCAACAGGAAGTCGGCCATATTGACCCGAGCACGCGACCCGGCGCCGAAGGCGCAATTTCCTGCCTTCGTATTTTAACGAACTCCTCCTAGGGTTTTTGACCCAGACTCACCAGAATCGTGCTGTATCATCTAGACAAGTGGGACATTAAAAGTTGTTAAAAGCGTTCTAAAAGAGTGAACGTTGTTTCCGTGACAACGCCACAAATTTCGGGTTCGTTTTTGCGGCTCGCCATCAAACTTCGACGAGCGATAATTTGCGCATACTTTGGCCGATTTCACTCAAACTTTAATCGTTCATTGACACCCCGGCCCTGAACATATTGATATAATAAAATCTAAAATGGGTGCTATAGCGCCACCTAGGGACATTGCATGGAAGCGCAAAATTTTACTTTGTCGTAGACATACCAAATTTGGTACATATATTCGTGATGGGGTATCGATCAAAAAACTCAATGACGCCAACACGCCATGTCCCATCGTGTTGCCATGGCAACAGGCCAAACTTCTCTCCTTGCCAATGGGATGTCAGGCAAAAACTTTGTCGTAGCCAAACCAAATTTGGTACACAGATGCATCATGGGAAGAGGAACAAAAAAGTATATTAACCGGTTGCTAGGCGACCAACAGGAAGTCGGCCATTTTGGACCGAGCATGTGACCTGGCCCCGAAGGCGCATTTTCCTGTCCTCGTATTTTAACGAACTCCTCCTAGGGTTTTTGACCCAGACTCACCAGAATCGTGCTGTATCATCTAGACAAGTGGGACATTAAAAGTTGTTAAAAGCGTTCTAAAAGAGTGAACGGTGTTTCCGTGACAACGCCACAAATTTCGGGTTCGTTTTTGCGGCTCGCCATCAAACTTCGACGAGCGATAATTCGCGCATACTTTGGCCGATTTCACTCAAACTTTAATCGTTGGTGGACACCCCGGCCCTGAACAGATTGATATAAGAAAATCTGAAATGGACACTATAGCGCCACCTAGGGAGATTGCATGGAAGTGCAAAATTTTACTTTGTCATAGACATACCAAATTTGGTACACATATTCGTGACGGGGTCTCGATCAAAAAACTCAATGACGCTCCCGCGCAAGCTCCCATCGTGTTGTCATGGCAACAGGCCAAACATCTGTCCTCGCCATTAGGATCCTCTGCAAAAACTTTGTCATATTCAAACCAAATTTGGTACACAGATGCATCATGGGAAGAGGAACAAAAAAGTATATTACGTTGTTGCTAGGCAACCAACCAGCCATATTGGATAGACCATGTGACCTGGTGGCGAAGGCGCCATTTTCTGTCAATCTTCGACGAGTGATAATTCACACATACTTTGGCCGATTTCACTCAAACTTTAATCGTTGGTGGACACCCCGGCCCTACACAGACTGATACAAGAAAATCTAAAATGGCCATAATAGCGCCCCCTAGGCAGAATGCATGGAATAGAAAATATTTACTTTGCCATAGACACACCAAATTTGGACCACACATTTGGGACATCGTCTCGATCAAAAAACACAGTGACACCCCCCACTCCATCTCACATCATGTTGCCATGGTAACAGGTCAAACATCGTCCCTGCCATAAGGATGTCCGTCAAAAACTTTGATGTAGCCACACCTAATTTGGTACACAGATGCATCATGGGAATAGGAACAAAAAAGTATATTACACCATTGCTAGGCAACCAACCAGCCATATTGGATAGACCATGTGACCTGGTGGCAAAGGCGTCATTTCCTGTCAAACTTCAACGAATGATAATTAGCACATACTTTTTCCGATTTCACTCAAACTTTAATCGGTGGTGGACACCCCAGCCCTACACAGATTGATATAAGAAAATCTAAAATGGTCACAATAGCGCCCCCTAGGGTAATTGCATAGAACTGCAAAATTTAACTTTGTCGTACACATACAAGATTTGGTACAAATATTCCTGGGATATTTTCAATGAAAAAAGTCAATGGTGACCACATGCCATGTCTCATCGGGTTGCCATGGCAACAGGCCAAACATCTCTCCCCGCCAATAGGACACCTGACAAAATCTTTGTCTTTGTCGTGTTTCCGTGACAACGCCACAAATTTCGGGTTCGTTTTTGCGGCTCGCCATCAAACTTCGACGAGCGATAATTCGCGCATACTTTGGCCGATTTCACTCAAACTTTAATCGTTGGTGGACACCCCGGCCCTGAACAGATTAATATAAGAAAATCTGAAATGGGTGCTATAGCGCCACCTAGGGAGATTGCATGGAATTGCAAAATTTTACTTTGTCGTAGACATACCAAATTTGGTACACATATTTGTGACGGGGTATCGATCAAAAAACTCAATGACGCCAACACGCCATGTCCCATCGTGTTGCCATGGCAACAGGCCAAACATCTGTCGTCGCCAATAGGACGCCTGGCAAAAACTTTGTCGTAGCCAAACCAAATTTGGTACACAGATGCATCATGCGAATCGGAACGAAAAAGTATATTAAGCGGTTGCTAGGCGACCAACAGGAAGTCGGCCATTTTGGACCGAGCACGTGACCTGGCACCGAGCGCGCATTTTCCTGTCCTCGTATTTTAACGAACTCCTCCTAGGGTTTTTGACCCAGACTCACCAGAATCGTGCTGTATCATCTAGACAAGTGGGACATTAAAAGTTGTTAAAAGCGTTCTAAAAGAGTGAACGGTGTTTCCGTGACAACGCCACAAATTTCAGGTTCGTTTTTGTGGCTCGCCATCAAACTTCGACAAGCGATAATTCGCGCATACTTTGGCCGATTTCACTTAAACTTTAATTGTTGGTGGACACCCCGGCCCTGAACAGATTGATGTAAGAAAATCTGAAATGGACACTATAGCGCCACCTAGGGAGATTGCATGGAAGTGCAAAATTTTACTTTGTCGTAGACATACCAAATTTGGTACACACATTCGTGATAGGGTCTCGAGCAAAAATCTCAAAGATGACCCCATGGCATCTCCCATTGTGTTGCCATGGCAACAGGCCAAAAATCTGTCGTCATCAATGGGACGCTAGGCAAAAACTTTGTCCTAGTCAAACCAAATTTGGTACACAGATGCATCATGGGAAGAGGAACAAAAAATTATATTACATCGTTGCTAGGCAACCAACCAGCCATATTGGATAGACCATGTGACCTGGTGGCAAAGGCGTCATTTCCTGTCAAACTTCGACGAGTGATAATTCGGCCCTACACAGATTGATATAAGAAAATCTCAATTGGCCGTAATAGCGCCCCCTAGGGAGATTGCATGGAACAGAAAGATTTTACTTTGCCGTAGACACACCAAATTTGGACCACACATTCGTGACAGGGTCTCGATCAAAAATCTCAATGATGACCCCGCGGCATCTCCCGTCATGTTGCCATGGTAACAGGTCAAACAGCTGTCCCTGCCATTAGGACGCCGGCAAAAGCTTTGGTGTAGCCACACCTAATTTAGAACATATATGGCTCATGGGAATAGGAAAATGGCGCGATAGCGCCACCCCCCCTGCGAGTGCAAGCGAGGGCCGATCATCGCCGCTTGCGGCTATATTTAGGCCCGAGCGCTGAAGAGCGCATAGGGCCTTTTGTAACTGTTCTGCGGTGCGAAGCACTGCAGAACCAGCGTGGAACGTGTGCAACGCGCTGGTAGGTGTCAATGGACCCCACGGGTGGGTTACTGGACGTGCGCCCTTTCCATTGATATATTTTGTGCCACCATTCGTGGCACTATATTGTTACTGTTCTGGTTTTTCTTATTATTAGGCCCGAGCGCTGAAGAGCGCATAGGGCCTATTGTAACCGTTCTGCGGTGCGAAGCACTGCAGAACCAGCGTGGAACGTGTGCAACGCGCTGGTAGGTGTCAATGGACCCCATGGGTGCATCACTGGACGCGCGCCCTTTCCATTGATATATATAGTGTTACCATTCGTGGCACTATATTGTTACTGTTCTGGTTTTTCTTATTATTATTATTATTTTCCCGACCACTTTTTCAGGTTTCGGGTACTTCCCACGGACGAAAACTCACGAAATTTTGCACAAAATTCAAGAACGCCAAAAAAGGAATTTACAAATAATCTGTATTAAAAAATCTTTAAAAATGGCTCCACAGCGCCACCTCAAAAATCAAAATACATTGCGCCTATGGCTATACCCGATAAATGAACTTTGTCGTAGATAAACGAAATTCGGGTGGTGGATAGGTCATGTCGTTACGAACCAAAAAATATATTATGGCGTTGCTAGGCGACCAACAGGAAGTCAGCTATATTGGGCCGAGCACGCGACCCGGCACCGAGGGTGCATTTTCCTGTCTTCGTATTTTAACGAACTCCTCCTAGGGTTTTTGACCCAGACTCACCAGAATCGTGCTGTATCATCTAGACAAGTGGGACATTAAAAGTTGTTAAAAGCGTTCTAAAAGAGTGAACGGTGTTTCCGTGACAACGCCACAAATTTCGGGTTCGTTTTTGCGGCTCGCCATCAAATTTCAACGAGCGATAATTAGCGCATACTTTGGCCGATATCACTCAAACTTTAATCGTTGGTGGACACCCCGGCCCTGAACAGATTGATATAAGAAAATCCTAAATGGACACTATAGCGCCACCTAGGGAGATTGCATGGAAGCGCAAAATTTTACTTTGTCGTAGACATACCAAATTTGGTACACATATTCGTGACGGGGTATCGATCAAAAAACTTAATGACGTCAACACGCCATGTCCCATCGTGTTGCCATGGCAACAGGCCAAACATCTGTCGTCGCCAATGGGACGCCCGGCATAAACTTTGTCGTAGCCATACCAAATTTGGTACACAGATGCATCACGGGATAAGGAACAAAAAAGTATATTATGCGGTTGCTAAGCGACCAACAGGAAGTCGGCCATTTTGGATCGAGCACGCGACCCGGCACCGAGGGCGCATTTTCCTGTCCTCGTATTTTAACGAACTCCTCCTAGGGTTTTTGACCCAGACTCACCAGAATCGTGCTGTATCATCTAGACAAGTGGGACATTAAAAGTTGTTAAAAGCGTTCTAAAAGAGTGAACGGTGTTTCCGTGACAACGCCACAAATTTCAGGTTCGTTTTTGTGGCTCGCCATCAAATTCGACGAGCGATAATTCGCACATACTTTGGCCGATTTCACTCAAACTTCAATCGTTGGTGGACACCCCGGCCCTGAACAGATTTCTATAAGAAAATCTGAAATGGACACTATAGCGCCCCCTAGGGAGATTGCATGGATGTGCAAAATTTTATTTTGTCGTAGACATACCAAATTTGGTACACACATTCGTGACAGGGTCTCGATCAAAAATCTCAATGATGACCCCGGGCATCTCCCATCGTGTTGCCATGGCAACAGGCCAAACATCTGTCCTTGTCATTAGGATTCTCTGGAAAAACTTTGACGTAGTCAAACAAAATTTGGTACACAGATGCATCATGGGAAGATAAACAAAAAGTATATTATACCGTTGCTAGGCAACCAACCAGCCATTTTGGATAGACCATGTGACCTGGTGGCGAAGGCGCCATTTTCTGTCAAACTTCGACGAGTGATAATTCGCACATACTTTGGCCGATTTTACTCAAACTTGAATCGTTGGTGAACACCCCGGCCCTACACAGATTGATATAAGAAAATCTCAATTGGCCATAATAGCGCCCCATAATAGGGAGATTGCATGGAACAGAAAAATTTTACTTTGCCGTAGACACACCAAATTTGGACCACACATTCGTGACATGGTCTCGATCAAAAAACACAATGATGACCCCACGACATCTCACATCATGTTGCCATGGTAACAGGTCAAACATCTGTCCCTGCCATTAGGATGCCCGGCAAAAACTTTGGTGTAGCTACACCTAATTTGGTACATAGATGGTTCATGGGAATAGGAAAATGGCGCGTTAGCAGGGGGCTGCGAGTGCAAGCGAGGGCCGATCATCGCCGCTTGCGGCTATATTTATTATTATTATTATTATTATTATTATTTTCCCGACCACTTTTTCAGGTTTCGGGTACTTCCCACGGACGAAAACTCACGAAATTTTGCGCAAAATTCAAGAACGCCAAAAAAGGAATTTACAAATAATCTGTATT
This sequence comes from Paratrypauchen microcephalus, assembly GCA_036785185.1. Taxonomy (NCBI): domain Eukaryota; kingdom Metazoa; phylum Chordata; class Actinopteri; order Gobiiformes; family Gobiidae; genus Paratrypauchen; species Paratrypauchen microcephalus. The sequence continues at coordinate 15,763,434 of JAVJIX010000004.1, read as the reverse complement.
AAAAAATCTTAAAAAATGGCTCCACAGCGCCACCTCAAAAATCAAAATATGGCTATACCCGATAAATGAACTTTGTCGTAGATAAACGAAATTCGGGTGGTGGATAGGTCATGTCGTTACGAACCAAAAAATATATTATGGCGTTGCTAGGCGACCAACAGGAAGTCAGCTATATTGGGCCGAGCACGCGACCCGGCACCGAGGGTGCATTTTCCTGTCCTCGTATTTTAACGAACTCCTCCTAGGGTTTTTGACCCAGACTCACCAGAATCGTGCTGTATCATCTAGACAAGTGGGACATTAAAAGTTGTTAAAAGCGTTCTAAAAGAGTGAACGGTGTTTCCGTGACAACGCCACAAATTTGGGGTTAGTTTTTGTGGCTCGCCATCAAATTTCAATGAGCGATAATTCGCGCATACTTTGGCCGATATCACTCAAACTTTAATCGTTGGTGGACACCCCGGCCCTGAACAGATTGATATGAGAAAATCTGAAATAGGTGCTATAGCGCCACCTAGGGAGATTGCATGGAAGCGCAAAATTTTACTTTGTCGTAGACATACCAAATTTGGTACACATATTCGTGACGGGGTATCGATCAAAAAACATAATGACGTCAACACGCCATGTCCCATCGTGTTGCCATGGCAACAGGCCAAACATCTGTCGTCACCAATGGGACGCCCGGCATAAACTTTGTCGTAGCCATACCAAATTTGGTACACAGATGCATCATGGGATAAGGAACAAAAAAGTATATTATGCGGTTGCTAAGCGACCAACAGGAAGTCGGCCATTTTGGACCGAGCACGTGACCTGGCACCGAGGGCGCATTTTCCTGTCCTCGTATTTTAACGAACTCCTTCCAGGGTTTTTGACCCAGACTCACCAGAATCGTGCTCTATCATCTAGACAAGTGGGACATTAAAAGTTGTTAAAAGCGTTCTAAAAGAGTGAACGGTGTTTCCGTGACAACGCGACAAATTTCAGGTTCGTTTTTGTGGCTCGCCATCAAATTCGATGAGTGATAATTCGCACATACTTTGGCCGATTTCACTCAAACTTCAATCGTTGGTGGACACCCCGGCCCTGAACAGATTTCTATAAGAAAATCTGAAATGGACGATATAGCGCCCCCTAGGGAAGTGCAAAATTTTACTTTGTCGTAGACATACCAAATTTGGTACACACATTCGTGACAGGGTCTAATTTGGTACATAGATGGTTCATGGGAATAGGAAAATGGCGCGTTAGCAGGGGGCTGCGAGTGCAAGCGAGGGCCGATCATCGCCGCTTGCGGCTATATTTATTATTATTATTGTTATTAGGCCCGAGCGCTGAAGAGCGCATAGGGCCTTTTGTAACTGTTCTGCGGTGCGAAGCACTGCAGAACCAGCGTGGAACGTGTGAAACGCGCTGGTAGGTGTCAATGAACCCCACGGGTGGGTTACTGGACGCGCGCCCTTTCCATTGATATATTTTGTGCCACCATTCGTGGCACTATATTGTTACTGTTCTGGTTTTTCTTATTAGGCCCGAGCGCTGAAGAGCGCATAGGGCCTTTTGTAACCGTTCTGCGGTGCGAAGCACTGCAGAACCAGCGTGGAACGTGTGCAACGCACTGGTAGGTGTCAATGGACCCCACGGGTGGGTTACTGGACGTGCGCCCTTTCCATTGATATATTTTGTGTTACCATTCGTGGCACTATATTGTTACTGTTCTGGTTTTTCTTATTAGGCCCGAGCGCTGAAGAGCGCATAGGGCCTATTGTAACTGTTCTGCGGTGCGAAGCACTGCAGAACCAGCGTGGAACGTGTGCAACGCGCTGGTAGGTGTCAATGGACCCCACGGGTGGGTTACTGGACGCGCGCCCTTTCCATTGATATATTTAGTGCCACCATTCGTGGCACTATATTGTTACTGTTCTGGTTTTTCTTATTCTTATTATTATTTTCCCGACCACTTTTTCAGGTTTCGGGTACTTCCCACGGACGAAAACTCACGAAATTTTGCGCAAAATTCAAGAACGCCAAAAAAGGAATTTACAAATAATCTGTATTAAAAAATCTTTAAAAATGGCTCCACAGCGCCACCTCAAAAATCAAAATACATTGCGCCTATGGCTATACCCGATAAATGAACTTTGTCGTAGATAAACGAAATTCGGGTGGTGGATAGGTCATGTCGTTACGAACAAAAAAATATATTACGGCGTTGCTAGGCGACCAACAGGAAGTCAGCTATATTGGGCCGAGCACGCGACCCGGCACCGAGGGTGCATTTTCCTGTCTTCGTATTTTAACGAACTCCTCCTAGAGTTTTTGACCCAGACTCACCAGAATCGTGCTGTATCATCTAGACAAGTGGGACATTAAAAGTTGTTAAAAGCGTTCTAAAAGAGTGAACGGTGTTTCCGTGACAACGCCACAAATTTCAGGTTCGTTTTTGCGGCTCGCCATCAAATTTCAATGAGCGATAATTCGCGCATACTTTGGCCGATATCACTCAAACTTTAATCGTTGGTGGACACCCCGGCCCTGAACAGATTGATATGAGAAAATCTGAAATGGGTGCTATAGCGCCACCTAGGGAGATTGCATGGAAGCGCAAAATTTGACTTTGTCGTAGACATACCAAATTTGGTACACTTATTCGTGACGGGGTATCGATCAAAAAACTTAATGAGGTCAACACGCCATGTCCCATCGTGTTGCCATGGCAACAGGCCAAACATCTGTCGTCGCCAATGGGACGCCCAGCATAAACTTTGTCATAGCCAAACCAAATTTGGTACACAGATGCATCATGGGAATAGGAACAAAAAAGTATATTATGCGGTTGCTAAGCGACCAACAGGAAGTCGGCCATTTTGGACCGAGCACGTGACCTGGCACCGAGAGCGCATTTTCCTGTCCTTGTATTTTAACGAACTCCTCCTAGGGTTTTTGACCCAGACTCACCAGAATCGTGCTGTATCATCTAGACAAGTGGGACATTAAAAGTTGTTAAAAGCGTTCTAAAAGAGTGAACGGTGTTTCCGTGACAACGCCACAAATTTCAGGTTTGTTTTTGTGGCTCGCCATCAAATTCGACGAGTGATAATTCGCACATACTTTGGCCGATTTCACTCAAACTTCAATCGTTGGTGGACACCCCGGCCCTGAACAGATTTCTATAAGAAAATCTGAAATGGGTGCTATAGCGCCCCCTAGGGAGATTGCATGGAAGTGCAAAATTTTATTTTCTCGTAGACATACCAAATTTGGTACACACATTCGTAACAGGGTCTCGATCAAAAATCTCAATGATGACACCGGGCATCTCCCATCGTGTTGCCATGGCAACAGGCCAAACATCTGTCCTTGTCATTAGGATTCTCTGGAAAAACCTTTGTGTAGTCAAACTAAATTTGGTACACAGATGCATCATGGGAAGATAAACAAAAAGTATACTATACCGTTGCTAGGCAACCAACCAGCCATTTTGGATAGACCATGTGACCTGGTGGCGAAGGCGCCATTTCCTGTCAAACTTCGACAAGTGATCATTCGCACATACTTTGGCCGAATTTACTCAAACTTTAATCGTTGGTGAACACCCCGGCCCTACACAGATTGATATAAGAAAATCTCAATTGTCGGTAATAGCGCCCCCTAGGGAGATTGCATGGAACAGAAAAATTTTACTTTGCAGTAGACACACCAAATTTGGACCACACATTCGTGACATGGTCTCGATCAAAAAACACAGTGACTCCATCTCACATCATGTTGCCATGGTAACAGGTCAAACATCTGTGCCTGCCATTAGGATACCCGGCAAAAACTTTGGTGTAGCCACACCTAATTTGGTACATAGATGGTTCATGGGAATCGGAAAATGGCGCGTTAGCAGGGGGCTGCGAGTGCAAGCGAGGGCCGATCATCGCCGCTTGCGGCTATATTTATTCTTATTATTATTTTCCCGACCACTTTTTCAGGTTTCGGGTACTTCCCACGGACGAAAACTCACGAAATTTTGCGCAAAATTCAAGAACGCCAAAAAAGGAATTTACAAATAATCTGTATTAAAAAATCTTTAAAAATGGCTCCACAGCGCCACCTCAAAAATCAAAATACATTGCGCCTATGGCTATACCCGATAAATGAACTTTGTCGTAGATAAACGAAATCCGGGTGGTGGATAGGTCATGTCGTTACGAACCAAAAAATATATTATGGCGTTGCTAGGCGACCAACAGGAAGTCAGCTATATTGGGCCGAGCACTCGATCCGGCACCGAGGGTGCATTTTCCTGTCTTCGTATTTTAACGAACTCCTCCTAGGGTTTTTGACCCAGACTCACCAGAATCGTGCTGTATCATCTAGACAAGAGGGACATTAAAAGTTGTTAAAAGCGTTCTAAAAGAGTGAACGGTGTTTCCGTGACAACGCCACAAATTTCAGGTTCGTTTTTGCAGCTCGCCATCAAATTTCAATGAGCGATAATTCGCGCATACTTTGGCCGATATCACTCAAACTTTAATCGTTCGTTGACACCCCGGCCCTGAACAGATTGATATAAGAAAATCTGAAATAGGTGCTATAGCGCCACCTAGGGAGATTGCATGGAAGCGCAAAATTTTACTTTGTCGTAGACATACCAAATTTGGTACACATATTCGTGACGGGGTATCGATCAAAAAACTTAATGACGTCAACACGCCATGTCCCATCGTGTTGCCATGGCAACAGGCCAAACATCTGTCGTCGCCAATGGGACGCCCGGCATAAACTTTGTCGTAGCCAAACCAAATTTGGTACACAGATGCATCATGGGATAAGGAACAAAAAAGTATATTATGCGGTTGCTAAGCGACCAACAGGAAGTTGGCCATTTTGGACCGAGCACGTGACCTGGCACCGAGGGCGCTTTTTCCTGTCCTCGTATTTTAACGAACTCCTCCTAGGGTTTTTGACCCAGACTCACCAGAATCGTGCTGTATCATCTAGACAAGTGGGACATTAAAAGTTGTTAAAAGCGTTCTAAAAGAGTGAACGGTGTTTCCGTGACAACGCCACAAATTTCAGGTTTGCTTTTGTGGCTCGCCATCAAATTCGACGAGTGATAATTCGCACATACTTTGGCCGATTTCACTCAAACTTCAATCGTTGGTGGACACCCCGGCCCTGAACAGATTGATATGAGAAAATCTGAAATAGGTGCTATAGCGCCACCTAGGGAGATTGCATGGAAGTGCAAAATTTTATTTTGTCGTAGACATACCAAATTTGGTACACACATTCGTGACAGGGTCTCGATCAAAAATCTCAATAATGACCCCGGGCATCTCCCATCGTGTTGCCATGGCAACAGGCTAAACATCTGTCATTGTCATTAGGATTCTCTGGAAAAACTTTGGTGAAGTCAAACAAAATTTGGTACACAGATGCATCATGGGAAGATAAACAAAAAGTATATTATACCGTTGCTAGGCAACCAAACAGCCATTTTGGATAGACCATGTGACCTGGTGGCGAAGGCGCCATTTCCTGTCAAACTTCGACGAGTGATAATTCGCACATACTTTGGCCGATTTTACTCAAACTTTAATCGTTGGTGAACACCTCAGCCCTACACAGATTGATGTAAGAAAGTCTCAATTGGCCGTAATAGCGCCCCCTAGGGAGATTGCATGGAACAGAAAAATTTTACTTTGCCGTAGACACACCAAATTTGGACCACACATTCGTGACATGGTCTCGATCAAAAAACACAATGACACCCCCACTCCATCTCACATCATGTTGCCATGGTAACAGGTCAAACATCTGTCCCTGCCATTAGGATGCCAGGCAAAAACTTTGGTGTAGCCACACCTAATTTGGTACATAGATGGTTCATGGGAATAGGAAAATGGCGCGTTAGCAGGGGGCTGCGAGTGCAAGCGAGGGCCGATCATCGCCGCTTGCGGCTATATTTCTTATTATTATTATTATTATTTTCCCGACCATTTTTTCAGGTTTCGGGTACTTCCCACGGACGAAAACTCACGAAATTTTGCGCAAAATTCAAGAACGCCAAAAAAGGAATTTACAAATAATCTGTATTAAAAAATCTTAAAAAATTGCTCCACAGCGCCACCTCAAAAATCAAAATACATTGCGCCTATGGCTATACCCGATAAATGAACTTTGTCGTAGATAAACGAAATTCGGGTGGTGGATAGGTCATGTCGTTACGAACCAAAAAATATATTATGGCGTTGCTAGGCGACCAACGGGAAGTCAGCTATATTGGGCCGAGCACGCGACCCGGCACCGAGGGTGCATTTTCCTGTCCTCGTATTTTAACGAACTCCTCCTAGGGTTTTTGACCCAGACTCACCAGAATTGTGCTGTATCATCTAGACAAGTGGGACATTAAAAGTTGTTAAAAGCGTTCTAAAAGAGTGAACGGTGTTTCCGTGACAACGCCACAAATTTCGGGTTAGTTTTTGCGGCTCGCCATCAAATTTCAACGAGCGATAATTCGCGCATACTTTGGCCGATATCACTCAAACTTTAATCGTTCGTTGACACCTCGGCCCTGAACAGATTGATATAAGAAAATCTGAAATAGGTGCTATAGCGCCACCTAGGGAGATTGCATGGAAGCGCAAAATTTTACTTTGTCGTAGACATACCAAATTTGGTACACATATTCGTGACGGGGTATCGATCAAAAAACTTAATGACGTCAACACGCCATGTCCCATCGTGTTGCCATGGCAACAGGCCAAACATCTGTCATCGCCAATGGGACGCCCGGCATAAACTTTGTCGTAGCCATACCAAATTTGGTACACAGATGCATCACGGGATAAGGAACAAAAAAGTATATTATGCGGTTGCTAAGCGACCAACAGGAAGTCGGCCATTTTGGACCGAGCACGTGACCTGGCACCGAGAGCGCATTTTCCTGTCCTTATATTTTAACGAACTCCTCCTAGGGTTTTTGACCCAGACTCACCAGAATCGTGCTGTATCATCTAGACAAGTGGGACATTGAAAGTTGTTAAAAGCGTTTTAAAAGAGTGAACGGTGTTTCCGTGACAACGCCACAAATTTCAGGTTCATTTTTGTGGCTCGCCATCAAATTCGACGAGTGATAATTCGCACATACTTTGGCCGATTTCACTCAAACTTTAATCGCTGGTGGACATCCCGGCCCTGAACAGATTGATATAAGAAAATCTGAAATGGGTGCTATAGCGCCACCTAGGGAGATTGCATGGAAGCGCAAAATTTTACTTTGTCGTAGACATACCAAATTTGGTACACACATTCGTGACAGGGTCTCGGTCAAAAAACTCAATGATGCCAATACGCCATGTCCCATCGTGTTGCCATGGCAACAGGCCAAACATCTGTCATCACCAATGAGACACCAGGCAAAAACTTTGTCGTAGACATACCAAATTTGGTACACAGATGCATCATGGGAAGATAAACAAAAAGTATATTATACCATTGCTAGGCAACCAACCAGCCATTTTGGATAGACCATGTGACCTGGTGGCGAAGGCGCCATTTCCTGTCAAACTTCGACGAGTGATAATTCTCACATACTTTGGCCGATTTTACTCAAACTTGAATCGTTGGTGAACACCCCGGCCCTACACAGATTGATATAAGAAAATCTCAATTGGCCATAATAGCGCCCCCTAGGGAGATTGCATGGAACAGAAAAATTGTACTTTGCCGTAGACACACCAAATTTGGACCACACATTCGTGACATGGTCTCGATCAAAAAACACAGTGACACCCCCACTCCATCTCACATCATGTTGCCATGGTAACAGGTCAAACATCTGTCCCTGCCATTAGGATGCCCGGCAAAAAACTTTGGTGTAGCCACACCTAATTTGGTACATAGATGGTTCATGGGAATAGGAAAATGGCGCGTTAGCAGGGGGCTGCGAGTGCAAGCGAGGGCCGATCATCGCCGCTTGCGGCTATATTTATTATTGTTATTGTTATTGTTATTATTATTATTATTATTATTATTATTATTATTATAATAAATATTATCCTCAGATCCGTGTCCGTGACGATAAGATGCCTCTGGCTCACATCGCTCTAGCCGTGGAGGCTGTGGGCTGGTCTCACCCCGACACCATCCCCCTGATGGTTGCCAACACACTCATCGGGAACTGGGACCGCTCATTCGGAGGAGGAGTGGTCAGTGAATAAGTGTTTACATAGACATTATTATAGGAGTTTGCATTTTGTACCTGTGACTGCGTTGGGTGTTCTGGTTATCTCTACCACTAAAACATGTACAACACTCTGGGTCAAGACTCATATGGAAGAAAGATTCTGAATCTGAGACAAAAATAATAATAATACATTCTTCATCAGCACTGCTAATACTTCAAAATATAATCCTTTATAAATTTTGTCCTTACCTTTTTAAACTTTGAGCTTTTCCATTCATAGGCTTGAATTCCTCCATAGTTGTATTTAGTCAGTGTAATCACAATGAAACAGGTTTAATGTTTTGCTTAAGGCAGAATGTGCTGTTAGATAATATGATTTTTGATACAGTCACCACCAGTGATACTGATAGATATTGATCATTTATAGGTTATTCGTGGAAGTGTCTGCAGTGTCTGTGTGGACAGTTTACCAGTTTGTGTTAGATTTTAGTCTGGTTTTAAGACTAAAATATGAGAAAACCTTCATTGTAATTTTTTAGCATCTGCTGACACCAGCATTGCTATTTAGTATAGTATGAATAACAATGGCTCTATTTGGTGAGATATTGAGAAATTGAGCAGCTTTAATCAGGTTAAAACAGTAGCTGCTTTGCTGAAATGATCAAAGTGTCCAATAACATGTTTAAAATTCATTAATTCATTTCAGTTGCTGTCTTTTACATTGTGTACCTGTGTGTATCCATCCATCCATTTTCTTCCGCTTATCCGGGGCCAGATCGAGGGGGCAACAGTCTAAGCAGGGATGCCCAGACCTCCTTCACGCCGGACACTTCTTCCAGCTCCTCCGGGGGGACCCCAAGGCATTCCCAGGCCAGCTGGGAGACATAGTCCCTCCAGCGTGTCCTGGGTCTTCCCCAGGGCCTCCTCCCGGTGGGACATGCCCGGAACATCTCCCAAGGGAGGCGTCCAGGAGGCATCCGGAACAGATTCCCGAGCCACCTCAGCTGGCTCCTCTGGACTTGGAGAAGCAGCAGCTCTACTCCAAGCTCCTCCCATGTGACTGAGCTCCTCACCCTATCTCTAAGGGTGCACCCAGCCACTCTGCGGAGGAAACTCATTTTGGCCGCTTGTATCCGCGATCTTGTCCTTTCGGTCATTACCCAGAGCTCATGACCATAGGTGAGGGTAGGAACGTAGATTGACCGGTAAATTGAGAGCTTCGCCTTTTGGCTCAGCTCCCTCTTCACCACAACAGTCCGGTACAGCGACCGTATCACTGCCAACGCTGCACCGATCCGCCGACAATCTCACGCTCCATCCTCCCCTCACTTGTGAACAAGACCCCGAGATACTTGAATTCCTCCACTTGAGGCAAGGACTCTCCACCCACCCGGATTGGGCAAGCCACCTTTTCCCGGTTGAGAACCATGGCCCTCGGATTTGGAAGAGCTGATCCTCATCCCAGCCGCTTCACACTCAGCTGCAAACCGCCCCAATGCACATCATCATCAACAACATCATCTGCAAACAGCAGAGATGAGATCCTGTGGTTCCCAAACTGGATCCCCTCCGGTTCGACTGAGGTTCGACTATCAGTCGAATTCTCCTCTCCAGCACCCTTGAATAGACCTTACCGGGAAGTCGACGAGTGTGATTCCCCAATAGTTGGAACACACCCTCTGGTCCCCGTTCTTAAACAGAGGGATCACCACCCCGGTTTGCCAGTCCAGAGGTACTGTCCCCGACCGCCACACGATGTTGCAGAGACGTGTCAGCCAAGACAGCCTTACAACATCCAGAGATTTAAGATACTCAGAACGGATGTCATCCACCCCCGGGGCCTTGCCACCGAGGAGCTTTCCAACCACCTCAGTAACTTCAGCCAGGGTGATGAATGAGTCTGCCTCCGAGTCCCCAGCCTCTGCTTCCTCCTCAGAAGATCTGACGGCAGGAGTCTGATAACATTCCACTGCTCCTGATGGATGGGTCAAATGCAGAGAAATAATTTCCCTGAATAAAGCGTGTCTTCTTCTTCTTCTAACATTCCCAGTCCATGTCAACAGCTCCCCACCCACACTGTAAACTGTGTTGGTGAAGCACTGCTTCCCCCTCCTGAGGCGCCGGATTGTTTGCCAGAATTTCTTTGAGGCCATCTGATAGTCCTCCTCCATGGCCTCTCTGAACTCCTGCCAAACCCAAGTTTTTGCCTCTGTGAACGTCCGGGCTGCAGCACGCTTGGCCCACAGGTACCCTTCAGCTGCCTCAGGAGTCCCATGAGCCAACAAGGCCCAATAGGACTCCCTTCTTCAGCCTGACGGCATCCCTTACTTCTGGTGTCCATCACCAGGTTCGGGGATTGCCGCTGCAACTGGCACCACAGACCTTACGACCACAGCTACGGGCGGCCGCATTGGCATTAGAGGTCGAGAACAAAGCCCACTCGGGGCTCGGGTCCTCAGCCTCCCCCGGAGAGCTTCTCCCGGAGGTGTGAGTTGAAGGTGTCCCTGACAGAGGGCTCTGCCAGAAGTTCCCAACAGACCTTCACTATACGCTTGGGCCTGCCAGGTCTCTCTGGCTTCCTCCCCCGCGAGCGGACCCAACTCACAACCAGGTGGTGATCATTTGACAGCTCTGCCCCTCTCTTCCCCTGAGTGTCCAAGACACGCGGCTGGAGGTCAGATGACACGACAACAAAGATGATCATCGACCTCCGTCCTAGGATGTCTTGGTGCCACATGAACTGATGGACACCCTTGTGCTCGAACATGGTGTTCGTTATGGACAAACCGCGGCTAGCACAGAAGTCCAATAACAGAACACCACTCTGGTTCAGATCAGGGAGGTCGTTCCACCCAATCACCCCTCTCCATGTGTCACTGTCGGTGCCCACGTGGGCATTGAAGTCCCCCAGTAGAACAACGGAGTACCCGGTCGGTGCACTGTCCAGTACCCCTCCCAGGCATTCCAAGAAGGCCGGGTACACTGCACTGCTGTTTGGCCCATAGGCCGACACAACAGGGAGTGGCCTGTCCCTGACCCGAACCCTCTCGTTCACCAGGCTGAACTCCAACACACGGCGGCTGAGCTGTGGGGCAATGAACAGGCCCACACCGGCCCGCTGCCATTACCCGCAGGCAACGCCAGAGAAATGGAGGGTGTAGCCCCCCTCAAGGAGTTGGGTTCCAGACCCCAAGCTGTGAGTGGAGGTGAGGCCAACTATATCTAATCAGCTCAACCTCCTGCACGAGATCAGGCTCCTACCCCCCAGCAAGGTGACATTCCATGTCCCCAGAGCTAGTCTCCATGTCCGGAGATCCGGTCGTCGAGGCCCCTGCCTTCAACTGCCGCCCAAATCTCCCTACACCCGGCCCCTATGGATCCTCTTGCGGGTGGTGGGTCCACAGGAGGCGTGTTTGTATGTGATTTGATTTCTTCTCTCCTCTGCTCAGAACCTGTCAAGTAAACTGGCTCAGATGGCCTGTCAGGGAAACCTCTGCCACAGTTTCCAGTCATTTAACACGTGCTATACCGACACAGGCCTCTGGGGGCTGTACATGGTGTGTGAGCCGAGCACCATTGGGGACATGATGCACTACACACAGATGGAGTGGTAAGTTTAATACTGAAGGAGGGTCCTCGTTTCCTCAGATCTCGTATACTGAGAGAAGTAACCCACCTCTCCTCATTGTAAAGACGGTTAAAGAAGTTCATATTTGACAAATAAAAAACATGATCGGGCTGCAACAAGTAATTGCAATATTTGTGACTAGATAATTGTTGTCGATTCTAAAACATAACTGAAAAGACCTTTTTAAAAATAAAAACAGTGGCATTATTAAATCAGTAAGTAATAAGATAAAAAAATAAGATAAACTTTATTGTCCCCGAGGGGAAATTTGTCTTGGGCTCACTGCCCGCAGCTTAAAAACATGGTTATACACACACATACAGTACAGACAGATAACAGTCAGGATACATGTAAAGTGCCAAAATATTGCAGCAGCCCTAATCCACAATGGATAATGCACAAGCCCTATTGCACAGAACAATTATTGCACAATTCCTATTGCACAGGTAATTATTGCACGAGCCCTATTGCACAAACAGTTATTGCAACATATAATATAAAGTGACTTAAGTGCGCTTTTGTTGTGCAGATTTGTTCAAGAGTGCAACAGAAGTGGGCACAAATGAAAGTCATACAACAAGTGGTACAGTCAGTCCCACTTGCTGAATATCATAAAATTACACACAAAGTCACTTAGAACAATAGATACATAAAATACTACTACCATTCATTTACAATTATTTATGTATTATATATATATGCACATATAGTTGAAACCAGAAGTTTACATGCAAACACATATATGCTTTTTTTTTTCTCACTGTCAGAAATTGTATAAAAATAAACATTTCCAGTCTAAGGTCAGTTAGAATGAACAAAATAATTTCTATTTGCTAAATGCCAGAATAATGAGAAGAGTATTTTGTATACAGTTTTTATTACTTTTTTCAAAAAGTCAAAAGTTTATATACAGTTCATTAATATTTGGTACTACTGCCTTGAAACTGTATGTCTTGGTTCAAACATTTTCAATATCCTTCCACAAGCTTCCCAAAATAGTTTGTATTGAATTGGTGTAACTGAGCCAAGTTTGTAGGTTGCCTTGCTCATACGTGGCTTTTCAGCTCTGCCAATACATTTTCAATAGGACTTAGATCTGGGCTCTGTGATGGCCACTCCAAAACATTGACTGTGTTATCCTTGAGCCACTTTGTAACCATTTTTGTAGTAAGCTTTGGATCATTGTCCATTTGGAAGACCCATTTGCTTTAACTTCCTGGCTGATGACTTAAGATGTTGTTTCAATATTTCCACGTAGTGTTCTTTCCTCATGATGCCATCTATTTTGTGAAGTCCACCAGTCCCTCCTGCAGCAAAACAACCCCACAACATGATGCTACCACCCCCTTGTTTTGCAGGTAGAATGGCGTTCTGAGGCTTCCCCCTTTTTCCTCCAAACATAACGATGGTCATTGTGGCCAAACAATTAAATTTTAGTTTCATCAGACTGCAGGACACATCTCCAAAAATTAAAGTCTTTATCCTTGTGTGCATTAGCAGACTTTAATCTGGCTTTTTTATGTTTCTTTTGGAGTAATGGCTTCTTCCTGGCAGATTAGCCTTTCAGCCCATGTCTGTACAGTACTCGTTTCACTGTGGATAATGACACACTCCTACCATCTTCAGCCAACATCTTCACAAGGTCTTTTGCTTTTGTTCTCTGGTTGTTCTGGACATTTTGGACCAAAATATCAAAATAATCTTTGGGACTCCGAATCTGTTTCCTTCCTGAATGATTCAATGGCTGGATGTTCCCATGATTTTTATACTTGCGTATAATTGTCTGAACAGATGAATGTGGCACCTTCAGGCATTTGGAAATTGCACCCAAGGATGAACCAGACTTGTGCCAGTCCACAATTATCTTCCTTAAATCTTGACTGATTTCTTTTGATTTTCCCATGATGTTTCACAAAGAAGCACTGTGTTTCAAATGTGCCCTAAAATGCATCCACAGGTGTGTCTCTAACTCAAATGCTGTCAATAAACAGAAGCTTCCAAAGAGATATCATCATATGGGCTTGCCCAAGTTGTTTAAAGGCATCGTGATCTTGTATGTAAACTTCTGATTTTGAAATAAGTAATCAATTTTTTTTTCTAAAATATTCATAGTTTCCTTATTCTGGCATTTAGCAAATAGAAATAATTGTGTTAATTCTAATTGACATAAGAATGGAAATATTTATTTTTATATCATGTCTGACAGTGAGAAAAAAAAACATGTGTGTTTTTATATAGTGTATGTAAACAACTGTGTATGTGTGTGTGTGTATATATAAATTTCTTATGTATTTATCGGGTTAAGTTATTAAGTCCAAGTTATTACAGAAAAAGGTACGTTCTCACCAAACTTTGGCCTCTACTTACATCATCAATACATTTTAGAAGCTGAAGTTTACTGCACACTTGTTTGACTTTCCAATTATTCCTTTATTAGGTAAGAGTGAATTATTCAATGCTCCTGCTGTTACCAGCACCTGGAAGCTGTGCATGGATTTTTGAACTTTTAAATTATGTTTTAGAAGCTGCTTTTTGCCACCAAACTCAGTCATAATTAAACATGAAACCTGTCATATGCACTTATATACTCACTGACTTGTTGTAACCTGTATTTTTTTTCTCTCTTCAGGATGTCTCTGTGCACCAGTGTGACCGAGGCTGAAGTGGTCAGAGCCAAGAACTTGCTCAAGACCAATATGCTCCTCCACCTCGATGGTCAGAATCTTTTATCTGCTTATCAAATATTAAAGTAGCTGTACCTGATGGTCTTAAAAAACGTGAAGGAGACAAAACTAGTTCAACAGTTTGCAGTGGTCTTAAGTTATTCCTTACTTGCATTTGTAGCATTCTAGTAATTCACTGCAATGAGTCCAAGCCTGAGGTCAGCTTTCAGAGGCCAGAGTAAAGTTTGAGTCAGGAGCATGCTATCTGCACACCAGCGTTACTTCCTGGTTTACAGATAGTTAAAAAAAAGCATTATATTCACACAGTGGCCTCATTTTGAACATAGTAGTTGCTGTTACAATGTATCTGTACTGGGGCAAAATAAATATTATTACATGTTAAAATATGTAACGGCCCCATAAAGTCCCATCTGACTCAGCCTGACCTCTGACCTTCTGCGTTGAGCAGGGATGAAAAATTTCCGCGTCGTGATCTAGTTGATTGCCAAGGTAGTGCGGGTAGATTGTAGTGTCGTAGTACTCAACACCAGTCTTGGTCTCGAGGTGATTGCGATCATATTTCATTACGGCCGCTGCCCTTAGCAATAAACTTTAACCGGTGTGCGGAACTGTGCGGGGCTTCGCACTGCATCCTGTGTGACACGTCACCGCACGCAGCTTGTTCGCAACAGCGTGTACCACAGCAGGTTAAACTTTATAAAACATCCCACCTGTCCGTGCCTCATGTCAGTGCGCCGCTCCTCACCTTTTCACGCTCTCGCTCCTCCCTGCTCATAGTGCACACAGGCTCAAAGACGCAAAGTAAAAGAAGGGGTCCTCAAACTTTACATTTGCACAAGATTTACAGTTTTACTTTATTGCAAACATATATATTTGTAAAATTTTGTGAGAAGGTAGTGGGGTCATCAAGATGGGGAAAGGGGATTCCCCCCCAAAATGGGTGGTTGACATCTTAGTTTTTATTGGGTGGAATGACCCCAGATTGCATCTCGGAGCATCTAGGGTTCAATAATCGTTTCCCGAGCTTTTCGGTGACTTTCAGCTTTTTCCATTACTGGTCATTTTCATCCCTGATTCAGGCTCCACTCCGATCTGTGAAGACATTGGCCGACAGATGCTCTGCTACAGCCGCAGAATCCCCCTGCATGAACTTGAAGCCAGAATTGATGTGAGTCCAGTGTTTAACCCTCTCCTCTCCTTTGCATCCTCTAATGCTGTTTTTTTTTTTTTTTAATCAAGTTCATAATTTGAGCAAAGAAAAATATACTAATAAAAACAGCAAGAAAATTGATTTGCTTGTTTCTATTCATCAAAATGCAACACAAATCTTCATCAAAATTTCATTCACATTTTAAGCCTTATAGGATTTTAAAGAGTAAAAAGTAAATATTTCACATATATTAAGTACAATTTTAAATGGTTACTTTTACTTAAGTAAAATAAAAAAATATCACATCCTACTCTAGTATCTGTGCTTTATGCTTTTACTCGTGTAAAAGCACAGATATTGGAAACTGAGTACTGGTACTACTTCTGACCCTCTCTTCATCCTCTGCTCCAGTAATAAGTACATTTTTTTCTTTTTTTCCCCTCATCTTTCAGGCCATTGACGCCACGACCATCAAAGATGTTTGTACAAAATACATTTACAACAAGGCTCCAGCCATCGCAGCAGTCGGTGAGTTCAGCTTTTACAAACCTGTTTTCCGGTGGGTCAAATTGACTCCAGCACATTTTAGTGAAGAGAGGTCCAAACAGTGTCAGCATGTGTAAATTGTGTTTATGGAAATGGTTTAGTCTTTCCAACAAATAAACATCTGTTCATGCAAATTTTAGTCAAACTTGATATTGATCCCTGCAAACTCGTGGCAGCAATGTATTGGTTTGTCTTCAACATTTGAGATAAAATTAAACTAATCCAAGAATCCCATGCATTTTAGAACATGTAGAGATCTAAACTACAGGGTTAGCAGCTTTTATACAGAATTAGACCCCATGGAGACACAGGGGCGTTTGGGTCTCTGCAGGCTGTATTGCCTTAATAAGTAAGAATTTATTAAAGTGGGAGTATTCTACGCCTTTTTAGAGCTTTCTACTGTGTTAATGTTCTGTCATCAAAAAGGTTTTAGATATCATTCATGCATGTTTGAGTGAGTTTAGTGAGCTCTCCTGGGCCCTGTTCAAACTCTCCTTAAAGGGATATGCCACCCCCAGGTCAAATTTGGGCATCTCCCCACAGTCCAGAGACTAAAATAAGTGGTGGAAAGCGTTTTCCTGCTCACCCAGCCATTGTCCGAGTCTGTCACCACTGACCGCCGCGGTATCTGCTGCTCCTCCGCCTTAGACTGGAGTCTAACGTCGCCAGAGAAAGATTTCGGCCAAAAGGAATTAATTTGCTCGATGCGTTTCCCAATTACTTTCTGTGTAGTGCGCATTCATATCGAGTGCAAATAAATGTACAAATCAACACGGAGAGCTTGCCTTGGTCATTTTGGGTGGGAACTATTTTTCAGTGCGGAAAAACATAGCCGAAGCACGCACCATGCTGGCAACAGGGGAACTCCCTTCCTGGTGCGTAACAGGGATTCCCCTGGCAGCGTGCTGCGTGATTCGGCTATGTTTTTCCACACTGAAAAATAATTCCCACCCAAAATGACCAAGTCAAGCTCTCCGTGTTGATTTGCACATTTATTTGCACTCGATATGAATGCGCACTACACAGAAAGTAATTGGGAAACGCATCGAGCAAATTAATTCCTTTTGGCCGAAATCTTTCTCTGGCGACGTTAGACTCCAGTCTAACGCGGAGGAGCAGCAGGTACCGCGGCGGTCAGTGCTGACAGACTCGGACAATGGCTGGGTGAGCAGGAAAACGCTTTCCACCACTTATTTTAGTCTCTGGACTGTGGGGAGATGCCCAAATTTGACCTGGGGGTGGCATATCCCTTTAAGGTTAAAATTCTGTACAAGGCTCTGCCCACAAGCCAGCGTCACCCATGCACTCACACAATTCTCCATAAATGTATAAAAGCAAGATTCAAAACTGTACACAACTCCACAAACCTGATGGGATGCATTAACGCTATGAAGGGGGAGTGACTAAAAGGCAGGGAAGACTCACATGGGAGGGAAGATGTTATTAACATGTTTTCAGTGAATATAGCATTTTCAAAAGAATAAAAGGAACATGGTGATCTAAACATGTGATGAACTAGTAGTTAATACCTCATAGAAGTCAAATAAATCATCTTAAAATTACACTTTTTAATTCATTGCATTTAATTTTCTTTCCCAGGTCCCATTGAGCAGCTGCCCGACTATAACCAGATCTGCAGTGGGCTGTTTTGGATGAGAAGTTAAACAGACTTGTGTAATATTCTAATGTAAAGAAAGAAGACTTATTTAAGACACGCCTGTAGTTTTGTCCTCCTTTTAATGTTTTCTTATAAAATAAAGACAATAATAATGTTAAAATAACATTACTCTCACTGCGTCGTGTCATTTTTTACTCTTCCCAGACAAATTTTCCTGAGCTGCTTTCTTGGCTTTGACCATCTCCACCAGCTCCTGCACAAGAAAAGAAGATCACAAAACTCCATGTGAGCACCTCGTTAATGCAAAAATACCTGAAATCACATATTTATGGAACATTTCTTGAACAGTTTTATAGTGGTCAGAACTAGATTAAAACCATACTAACCACATATAAAAATATGGAAAAATGCTATTCCAATCTAATTGTATTGAATTAAAAGTTTTTTCTTGGCATTCGTCTGATTGGTCAGTGTTATGCTCCGAGTGAGTTATTTAACCAACCACAGTTGATTGTGAACAAAGATGAAATGAAAATCATACTTTTGTTAAAGTGACAGTATGTAACTTTCTGGAGGTGGAAAGTCACCTGCATACTTCTAGGTCGCAAGGTGAGCCACGAAGTATTTTAGTAATTGAATTCCGCTCCGCTGTCTCCGAACTACACAATCTCCAAATCATAAAAACGAAAGTTATGTTAAGCTTACAGCAAAAAGTTCTCATCACAAAATCCTGTCAATTTTTCATGCCGAGGCATTTTATAAATAACTAGTTTCTTCAGGGCGTAGTAATTTGGTTTGCGTGAGGTGCCACGGTCTACATGTGATCCGGCTACACCAGTAGGGTGTAGACGCATGGCAGCTACGCGAGAGCCATCTAGCAGTACCAATGAAGAAGAAAACTCACCAAAAAAAAACAAAATTCTCGGGACGTAAGCACTGCTATGTGCACATTGCGTCTGTAGCATGGAAAAATTCTGGATTTTACACTCACACGATGGAATACCTATCGAAACAGTCTCGATCTGTAGCCGAAAACTACAAACACTGCCTAGATGTGGATTTTAACAACATCCCGCTGGTTTCCATCCCACATCCCAGCTGTCAAAGGCAGAAACATTAACAGCAGGTAAGCAAAAATGCATCCCATCCCCCACAACACACACACACCTATCACTAATGACCATTTATCTCACTGCTAATGAACATGTCATAGCCAAACTAAACTACACCAATCAAACTAAACTATACTACAAACTACACTCCACACAGTTGTATCTCCCTTGTATTTATGTAGTATGCATGTTTGTATGCATGCCATGTCTGTGTGCCTTGATGTTAATATGCTACTGGGCACCTTCATTTTCTTTGTGGTGAATAAAGTCAGTAAGTCAGTCAGTAAGTCAGTATGTATGTATAATCTGCTGAGTTGAAGGATGACCATGGTATTCTTATACATATCAAAGACAAAAACCTGTCAGACCAGAGAAAGGACAGCAAGTCATATGTTATCTTTACATAAATGAACATTCAGTACAATGTATGTAATTTCTTTTGTATGTGAACACAATCACAACACTTACAGTGGTACCTCACCTTACGAAATTAATTAGTTCCAGAAGTGGTTTCGTAACGTGTAACATTTTTTTATAGTGTAACATTTGTGTTCTGCGTCCTGATTGGCTAAGAGACTGTAGACCCAGGACTAAACGTGGAATAAACCAGGTCTAGACCAGGTCTAAACCAGGATTATCCCGGGACATGGCAGTGCCATTGGATGAGCGCGTAGCTCGTGTCTCCGCGCTCCGCGCTAGAGCCAAGAGGCCGAGAAAGACGCTCTTTCAGGGGGAATAAGAGCGGGGCGGGGCGGGCTCTGGTTCTATCTGATTTCCAGGTCTAGACCAGGTCTAAACCAGGACCGGACCAGGTCCAGACCCGGACCAAACCATGACCAGACCAGGATTAAATCACCTCGTGCTCGCCCGCGCGTGCTCGGCCCCGAGGGGGAGGCACAGCGGCTCCATCCCGCGCCCGCAGCCCCGGTGTAGCGCGGGCCTTGCGCCGTGTCGACGTTGCTTTTTGATCCTTCGATGTCGGCTCTTCCTATCATTGTGAAGCAGAATTCAACAAGTGTTGGATTGTTCACTCACTAATAGGGAACGCGAGCTGGGTTTAGACCCTCGTGAGACAGGTTAGTTTTACCCTACTGATGTGTTGTTGCGATAGTAATCCTGTGTCTCCCCTCCCCTCCCCTCCCCTCCCCTCGCGCGTTCAGCGCTATATTGAGCCGTGAAGCCCCACGCTTCACTATCAACACATTCCGTTGAAAATCTATGAAAGTTCGAGTGTTCAAACGAGAGAGAAATGCGAGAAAAGCCCAACTCCAGTCTGAGAAAAGCGTAGAATGTGTGTGGTGAGGCATTTACAGCCCTAAAACATGTAGAACAATTGCAAAATACAAAGTTGTCCTACCTCGTGGACCTCTCCCACCTCGGGCCACCTCTGGAACCTAACCCCGTGTGTGTTGATAAAGTGTATTTACGTTTCGGGGTGTGCATCTGAGCGCGCATTAATTGAATTTTTGAGATTTTGCGTTTCGTAACTTGAATTTTCTTTCGTATCTAGAGACCAAAATTTAACGTGAAGGTGTTTCGTAACTTGGATTTTTTGTTTGAAGAGTCTTTCGTAAGGTGAGGTACCACTGTATTTATGTTCTTATGAATCTTTTTTTAGGAATGAGCCAACATTTGACGTCTTCTGTGAGAAGGTCATCCGTCAAAGGCTCCAGGAGGTGCTGAGAATGGGACAGCTGAAGAAGGCCTTCGTAGAACTGGTGAAGACAAGTGAAGATGTTGATGCTTCAAACTACAGGTAATTGCAAGGCAATTTATTATTTCTCACAAGCCACATGACAGTCTCACATGGCACACTCAGCTTGCTGTCTGCAAAGACATGTACTATTTGACAACGAAAACAGCTGATAGTGTGGTTTGTGATGTGTGCTTTTGGGCATATTTGATATTACCTTGCACTAGACCTGCGCGATTAATCGATTAAATCGATTAATTCGACTTTACAGTTCAGGACGATGTGTTTTTATGAAAATCGATTTTTTTAGTTATTTTTTACACGCGAGCGGAACTAATGCGCGGCCACGTTTTACACGGGTAAGTTAGCCGGGCGTACCCAAACATTGTACGAGCTAGCGCGGCTAGTGAGTGAGCTAAAGCCGGAGCTTGTACCAAACAAAGGTGTTTACATCTGTTATATGGAACTGGTTCGGTTTTCTTGCGTCGGACTTAGAACAAACGAGTGCTCGCTGTAAGGTCTGTTCAAAAGATAATTTTGAGTTGATAAGGGGCAGATATCATAAGCTTATGCTTCTTTCTGTTCCCTTTTCATTCATATTTAAAGGGACAGTGTGTAAGATTTTTACCCGTTAATTACCGAAATTGAAGATACCCATTCAAAAATACAGTGTTTTCCAAGCCTTTTTACGTCCATCATGATATCAAAGTATTCTGTTGGACTTAGATATACCTGCATAAAAGGGGGATCTTCCCCATATAGAGGCAGCCATTTTGATTACGAGAGCCGCAGAAGGACATTTGGGCTCCGCCTTCAGCAAGGCTCGTGGTTTTCACACAACGAGATAGTACGCGTTTGGATAAACAACGACAAGCATGTTGCCGGATCACACATCGTAATGGATCTAACACGTGTTTTGGACTAAACTGTTTTACTGGATTTTATTCGCTGGATCCTTACGGGCAAATTGAGACCAAGCTTATGGTTAAATACTGAGTTTGACCTGTCCAGAGCCTTCAAGGTAAGCCAAGTAACAAACCTTGTTTTGTGTTTTTCCGTATAAAAGCCCCATGTGCTCAGGGAGTGATTGTTGTGCCGGGAAATGAGTCAAAAAGAGGAGACTGTAAGGTTTCATTTGATGTGTAGATTGTCATGGTACATGATCGGGAATGTGTGCTCTCATGCGAAAAGAAAAAAAAAACTGAATGGGACTGCGTTTTATTTATACAGTAGCGGCGCGCGGTTCGTGCGCGGGTACGCGAGCTGTCCGCATTACGGCGCGCCCGGGTGACCCTCGAGGTCTGCCGTAGATAAAACAGGAAGCGCAATAGCCACCATCCACCTATGTGCCACGAATCCTACACACTGTACCTTTAAGTTATAATTGTATTAGGGATGCAAATTATCGGTTAATTCATTAACTGATAGTTGATTGACCTTATCGATCGATTAACGATTAACTGATAAGCGGCGTTTTTCACCTGAATTTTAGTGTTTCAATAGGGTCTTTAAGAATATAAGCTATAGTAACATAACACTGAGTCAAAAATATATCATCGTATTATTATATTGTATATTCCTCAATTAATTATTCCTTAGTAAAAAGCAGACAAATGTATTGATGCTGAATAACAAAATACAGTAATCCCTCGCTCTATCCAATTTTTTTTTTTTTTTAATAGTGTAACATTTTTTTATAGTGTAACATTGTGTTCTGTCCTGATTGGCTAAGAGACTAGACCAGGACTGAACGTGGACTGGACCAGGTCTGGACCTGGACTGGACCGGGACTCGACCGGGTCTAGACCTGGACTAGACCAGGATTAAACCACCACGTGCCGCGATTAAACCACCACGTTTAATCACGTACCACGTGCCGCGGCTCGCGCCCCGCGGCGAAACCAGCAGCAGCAGCAGCGGCATGCATTCCGAGGGTGCTGGCCAAATTCACGTCCATCATGGACGACACCTCTCACCCTCTGCACCGGACTGTAGAGGACCTGAACAGCTCCTTCAGCAGCTGACTGAGGCACCCCCAGTGCAAGGTGCGCTACTGCAGATCCTTCATCCCCACCGCCATCAGACTGTATAATTCTACTATACAGTGGTACCTCACCTTACGAAATTAATTCGTTCCAGAAGTGGTTTCGTAACGTGAAAAATTCGTAAGTTGAGTAGCCATTTCAATGGAAAAAGCCTGATTCGTTCCAAGGCCCCGATCCAAGTTTTTTTTTTTTTTTTATAGTGTAACAATGTGTTCTGCGTCCTGATTGGTTTCTCAGACTGGATTTAAACTTTTCTCACATTTGTCTCTGTTTAAACACTCAAACTTTCATAGATTTTCAACAAAACGTATCAATATTGAAATGTGGGGGGAAGCGGGAGGGGGGAGAAAACTGCGCGGACACGTGTGCGCAGCATGACCCGGCGCAGAGCTAACAGCAGGACTAGACCAAGTTCTAAACCTGGACTGGACCAGGACTAAACCAGGACTAAACCAGGACTAGACCAGGTGGATTAAAGCGCCGCGTGCGGGTCTATTTCCTGGTTTCTCACGAGTCACAGCTGAGGCGAGCAGCGAGGAGGGGACCGCAGGGAGGAGGGGACCGCAGGCAGTCTGAGCGCATGTGAGCGCGGCTCCTCCTGGTTTAGTCCAGGTTTAGTCCTGGTTTAGTCCAGACCACCGCGGCTCCTCTAGACCTCCTCTAGACCTGGTCTAGACCTCCTCTAGACCTGGTCAGGTCTAGAGGAGGTCTAGACCACCGCGGCTCTTGCATGGCTCTCGCTCACATGCGCGACATGCATGTGCACTCGGATTGGACGACAGACCACCCGCCGAGCAAGTGTGAAAAAACCAACCCAATCCTGATCCAATCCTACCATGTGCACGCAGTCATTGACAAATAAAACTGACTTTGACATACAGACTCCACCCTATAATGTTTTATATTTCCTCTACCACTTTCTGTGTTGATTTGTGAGAGTGACTATACCAGCCACAATTGTAATGAAGCCACCATGACCCTATGGTTTTGATGGTACTCCTGTGATACCCAATTGTTGCCGTTTTGTTTTGTTACAGACAGGATATAAGAAACCGGGGAGAAGGAAGCATGGCATGTGGAACTGCCTCGCAATTCTAACATTACCATTCATTTTTGCCCTTTACATTGTATATAGGGCCATGTATATATGTTTTTCATGCAAATTGACGATTTATGTTGTGTCTATTCTGTTCCAATAACATTACCATTCATTTTATGGTGCAGTTTATATTGTATACATGTACATATGTGTTTCATGCTATTTGCTTTTACAGTATGACTGGTCTGTGTGTATATTTAGGAGTCAATAAATGAACGAATGAATATGAATGGTCCTGGTCATTGAATTACGATTATATCCTTTTATTTATCGAAATAACTTAAAAACGTTCACCTTATCATTTATTTGCATCATTGTTCTTCGTGCGAATAAAGCACTGTTTAGAATTCTTTTGACCTACTTCAGAAGGTTTTTTTGGGAGAAATCCTCTGTATCCGTAACGTAAACAATAACATGGAGGCGGCCATGACACCGGTTTGTTGACAAGAATCAGCTATACTATTGGCCCAGCACGGTCACGTGACGCCTAGTGACGTCAAGATTCTGAAGAATCTAGTTCGCCATGAAATGTCTCGGCATTAAAAATTGACAGGATTTTGAGGCGAGAACTTTTTGTTGTAAGCTTAGCGTGATTTGTTCTTTTTTTTTTTTAAACTACAGTTTGTGTAATTCGGCGACCGCGGAGCGACATGAAACGAAAACGGGGTTCACCTTGTGGCCTATTCAATGGAAAGGTAAAGTTAAAACTATACTTCAGTAGATTCCCCATAGATAAGATTACAAGCAATCTTCTACAGTATTTCCACAGAAACAGACAGGAGGCCCTGCTCCAGGCCAAAAAAGAGCCAGGTTTGTGGAGATGCAATCTGTTTTTTGCTTAAAACATACTATGGCTTTCAGATAAAACACTTTCACTTTATACCTGAAATGATCCCATATTTATTTTCGATATCCAGTTACTGAGAGTCTGGCCTTTAACTCTGCAGCCCCCTGTATCAGTGCTGTGCTCTCACCTTGTACCTCTTCATACAGTCCTTCTTGCTTCGCCCGGGCACCGCTGTAGCGATCTTCTCCCAGCGCTCGGAGGTGCTTACTGGGTACGACTTCAGAGCCTGCTCCAGGAGCTTCTGCTCCTCTGTGGTCCAAGGAGCCGTGTTACTCTCTGTGGCTAAAGAAGAGAAACAGATTCCCATACACAGTTAAATGCCACAGGAATCCTCCTCTGTTTAGCTAGAACAAAAATTAAATAGTGACACTATGACAAACTACAGTACAATAATCTGCCCTGAGAGTCGCTGAAGGACATGTGCAGGAACGAAGCTGGAATCTAACCAAACCTTAACCTCATCATTATAGTACAGTTGTTATAGTTTAAATCTTGGATTTGGATATAAAAAGTTTCAAACTGAATATCTTAAAATCGTACTTTCAAATCTCTCGGAGGGCATGGCGTTGTCGATGGAGGGAGGGACACAGGTGTGCTCCTTCTTAAACTTCTCAAAAGCTTTTCTGTTAATCTCATCTTTCTGGTTTGGATCTGGAGAAAAAGAATAGTTTGTTATAGTTACATTTTAGTAAAATTATCAGTCATTTGTACTTTTTGACAGAGCTAAAAAAATGTATTCAATAAAATAAAGTTGCTATATTAGTTATCAAAATATAAAGTCCTATACAGGGGGTCCTCGGGTTACGACGGTCTCGGGTTACGACGTTTCGTGGTTACGAACGCGCCCCCATTAAAAAAAAAGATATATATATATATATATATATATATATATATATATATATATATATATATATTACGTGTGATTCCGTCTTACGCGGTTTAGCGTGGTAAGAGATGTAAACAAACGCGAACGGCGCGCAGCGGAAGAATACGCTCTGTTGTGGTTGTAGGGCAGAGAAGACAGCCTCGTGTGCGTGCCCAGTACCTGATGTGGGCTCTGATCTGCTCCTATGATAGCGGCAGTGATAACCAAGCAGCGTAGTGGTCTAATTATTGAGATGGAAAGGTTATTGGTGCTTTGGTTGGAAGATCAAAGGCAAAATCCGGCTTACGACGAAATTCGGGTTACGACGCGTCTTAAGAACGGATCAACGTCGTAACCCGAGGACCCCCTGTATACAATAAATACTAGTGCTGTGAGGCGATTAAAAAATTGATCCAATTAATTACAGGATTTCTAATTAATTAATCGAATTTTAATCTCATGTGAGAGAGATTGAGAGAGCAAGTGAGTGAGTGAGAGAGAGAGAGGCAACCCACTTTGCAAATGAGTTTGTCAGTTTTTCTGTGGTCGCTTTTCTCATTCGTTTCCCAAATTCTGTGAGCGTGGTTTGTTGAAGTGCACTCACGCTCGCACTATCACCGGTGACAATGGAACTTGTCCGGATGTGTTTAGCGTTCAGATGATCCGTCAGGCTGGAGCAGCTTCGGTTATCGGAAAATTCTTTTTGACAAAAGCTACAAATCACCGCGGTCTTGTTGATAGTCCCATCTTCGTTCTTTTTATTAAAAAAATTTGCCGTTCAAAGGCTCGAGCAGCGATTTGCTCGCCGCACGCCAAATTTAAAGTGCGTGTGCACTGAATTACCACTCATAATTAATTGCGTTAATTTGCAGTTTAATTCAATCCATTCATTCATTTTCTTCCGCTTTTCCATTTTCTGGGTCGCGGGGGCAGCAGTCCAAGCAGTGTTCTGCTGCCCAGAACACAATGCACCAGCCCCCATGAATCCTTCTGCGGGTGGTGGGTCCACAGGAGGACGGCTCACGTCACAACGGGCCTTGATGTATCTTCTGCCATGGGGGCTACCAATGTCCACAGACACTGGGGGCGAGGTGGGGTTAAGTGTCTTGCCCAAGGACACAACGGCAGCTGGGATCACATGCGGTCAACCCATCAAGAGCGGGATACGAACCACCAACCCCTGGATCACGAGGCATATGCTCTACCAACTGAGCTACTGCCGCCCCCACTGAGCTACTGCCGCATTAATCTAATTAACGCATTAAACTGACAGACCTAATAAATACTGGTAACATTAAAATGAGCAGTTCTCCACAGTTCTGTTCTAACCAAGCCTCTGCAGGTTCTTGGCTTTGTTGATGACATCTTTGGCCGTCCTCTTGGTGCCGCTGGTCGAGTGGATGTTCATGTAGTTGGCGATCACCTCCCACCTAGAAGACAAAAACTATAAATATAACTATACATAATATTTGAGCTCAAACTCCTCCCATATGTGGTCTGAGTTTGTTCTGGTCTGGTCCTCACCGTGCGTTGGTTCCGGCTGGAAACAGGTTTACAGCCTTGATGAGCAACTGTAGGTCATCCTCGCTCCAACCCTTCCCCCCAGACCCTCCGCCCCCTGAGGCCTGCTCCGATGCACGGGCTGCCTGCTGGGCCTGGACCTCTGCCTCACGCTCCCTCTGCAGAGCCTGGTTCACCTCCTCCACCTACAACACAGATACAGATGAACTACTGACTCAAACTCCTCTGCATCCTTTGACCCTCTCTTCTGCATCCTTGGCAATTATTAAATGACAGAACACCTCTTAACAGAATAAATTGCAATAAATGTTTTCAAGAATAAAGTCATTTATGGACTTCTTTGAGCCACACAGACACAGACACTCACATTTTCTATATTTCCTCAAAGTTTTTTCTGAATTAAAGTTAGATATGAGGTTAACCTGCTTCTCCACAGCTGCTTTGCTCTCCTCTTTGGAGCCAGACGCCAGGACTTCATTCAGAGACTGCAAACTGTGAGAAAACACGTTATTCAGCAGCAGCACAGATTGGACACAGTTAAACACTACACTTCAGTTTTTGTTATTGTTGTGTGTGTATTTACCTGGTCAGCTCAAGTCGGTCACAGAGTTTCTCCACCTCCTCCATCATTTTCACACTGTCCACCTCATTATCAGCAAAGTAATTCCAATTCTATGAAAATAAATACATGCATTTTAAATATAATTTTAGATGGCTATTTGGGTCATATAATGTCTTCTGCAGAGAACCAAATCTCCCTGTATCCTCCATGTCTCATATCTGGTGTAAAAGCTGATAACCCTGTAGTTTAGACTTCTACAAACATGTTCTGAAATTCAAGTTTTAATTCATTTAAGTGCAAATTGCACTTAAAATGGCGGCCTGATGAATTTTGCTACCATTTGAAAGTGCCAAATTCAATAGGAGGTGTGTCACCACTTCATTTAGCAGGGGTTTAAAAGCCTGGAACCCCATAGGCTCATGTATATTGTGACTATGAACATTTTCAAGCAAATTAAATGGTAGTTTGGCATAGCGCCACCATATGGTAGGCAAAGCTTACCCCCCTAAACGTAAAGTGGGTCATGGTGAGCATACCACTTCAGCCAACCACACGAAATTTGGTATAGCCTTGTATATGATGAAGAGAAACATTTTTTATGCAAATGAACTGCCCGTATGTCATAGCGCCACCATGTGGTAGACAAGGGAACTGTAAAAAAAAAATGCACTGAAGCTGCTACTGTGCTTTAGATTGACATGACATCTTGTGCGGCTGAAAATTCTTTGTATTGCTGGCATGGAGCCTGGAACCTAACCCCCGTAAACGAGGGATTACTGTATTGTTTTCGGACAACACAGATAGTCACGCGGGAGGTGTGCAGAACTGTTTTTTTGACACTGTGTTTACTTCCGGTATGTATTCTCTGCGACACGGCCTGTTTAAGCCACATCTTTAGCCTGCCCCAGACCAGGCTAGCTCCAACGACTGTGTTGCCGCAGTAACTCAGCGGGGACTAGGGTTAGCGAGAGTCATGGAACCGAACTCTCACTAAAACTAGCGCGGACTGTCGAATAAAGCCGGGCTTTGCGCTTAGCCACGTTCGTGGAATACCCCTCAGGTGTAGCCTAATTAAATGCTATGCCTCCTCAGTCAATATTTTCCCGACCTCCCAATTCTAGAATTCCCGATTAGATTCTAGAATGTCCGATGGGGGCAAGGGCCAGTATTTCCTATTAATAATTACACTGTACTTTGCTTTGAAAAAGTAAATGCACAACCACAACCTGATAATTTCTATTAGTGACTAGACCCAAGAACTCTGGATTACAACAGAAATCAAAATTGTAACAATATTTATTTTACCTGCCCTCATTGTGTGGTAAATATTATTGGTCTATAGAATGTTGTGACATCATTTGAAACACAGCAGTTTGTCTCCAAAGCTCAAAATGCTTTGAGATAGGCAATTCCAGGTCTGACATCATCCAAATGATTCTAGTGAAGGTGTTTAAAAACACAGTGGAGCACTTTCGGTATTACCATATGACATCAAGGTGGATCACAAGGAGTGTTTTCAGTTTGAGAGAAGAACGCCTAAATGTGCGGGGTTTGTGTGTTAAACATGTGTGAATGAAACAAAACAACTCCACGTCTGTGTGTGATGAGGAAACATTTGAACAGAAGAAAATAGCGCAATATAGGCCCCTCTCTCACACAGCCTCCCTGACCCTTTACCCATGACGACCCAGAGCAGCAGAACCTTGCAGCTGGTGCGGAGCTTCTGTCTCTCCTTCTTGATGGCTTTCTTCTGGATGTCTTTCTCCTTTTTGGCCTGGAGCGCAGCCTGTCTCGCCTCCTCCTCCTCCTTCTCTTTGGCCAATCGTGCGGCCTCCAGCTCCGCCTGACGAGCCTGAAAAACAAAACACAAATTAAAGTATTGGTGGTTTTCAGGTTCTAGAATGTGATAATGTCATACTCCCAGATGGGGGGGCAGAGCCAGCTTTTCCTATAAATTACATTGTACTTTCCCATGAGATTATATCATATTTTGATATTATATTATATTTTACATTTAAAACACTAAAATGCATTTGAAGTGAGACTCGCCTTCTCCCTCTCCTCCTGCTCCCTCTTCTTGGCGTCGGCTTTGGCTTTTTTCTCAGACTCTTTTCGGGCCTTTTCTTCTTCTTTGAATTTCTTTATTCTAGGATCACAGCTGTAGGCCGTATCTGCAACACAAACAGAGACCAAGTTTATTTGAGTCATGCCTGGGGGATGTGATGTGAAGTTTTTTAAAAATGCATAGCGCACACAGATGGCTTATTTATTTCATTCGTTAAAACTTAATTCATTTTTTATTTTTAGATTGTTTCTGCAAAAAGCCCTCATCAGTTAACTTCTTTCTTTCTTGGTTGCCAGCGCAGGACATCGGCCGTCTGAGTGTGCCATGCATTTTTTTTTTCCCCCAAGTTACTGCCCCTTGCATTTGCACCTCTAACAACTGGTGTGATTTCAATTTCATTTGACATGATAAAAACAACATCAATTAAAAATCAATTTCTTCAGTTTTTTCCTGAGCATATTTGAGTCTTTTACCGACTAAGGTGCGAATGCGGTTCATCTCCTCCTTCTTCCTCTGAGCTCTCGACGCTCTGTTTTGTTTCTCGATCCAGCGCCGCTCGTCTCGACTGAAACCACAAAGATTAGTTAGTTTTAGTTTAGTCTTTATTTGAAGGGACAATGTACAGAGACATTATGTACAAAGACAGAGATGTTCTGCACCAGAGCATAGCTACAAAGCTAATTTCCATCCGCAGTCCCTGGTTACATGGATAAAAAACAACGGTCTATATCAATAAAAACAATCAAAGATTTTCTCTCTTAAAACACACACATACACACACACACAGCATCACACATTTAACTTTGACACACATCTCATTACGCAGTAACACAGCAAAACATAATATACACCCACTAACATTAACCCAAAACACACAATCACACACGTCCATGTACTATTTACACACCATATCATTCACAATAACAATAACACATAAAAACATAATTCTTATATTTGATCTCAATGCTGTATTAACGGTTTAACGGATTCACTACTGTATAACCTGCTGGTTAACGTGGTGTGTGCTGGCAGTTTTGATTATTCCACAGCCACTTTTTCAGTTCTGTGGAAAAGGTGGAATAGTCCGTTAGATTTATGATATTAGTTGGTGTATCATTCCAGTCTTTAATGGCTCTGTAAGAACAAGGATCAGGATTTTCTCTTAAACATCAAACATTGTTACCACACATTTATTTATTGAGATTTATTTAACCAGGAGAGACTAGCTGAGAGAATTTTTTTTTTCTTGGTTCCAGAGGGGAGGAGTCTATTGTCCATTTAAGCGCCACTATTTAAACTCACCATTCTGCTTTTTCCTTTTCCTCTTCGTCTAAATATGAGAACTCCCTCCACGAGTCAAAGTTATACCTTCACAAACAAAGCATTATATGTTAATAAAATAATTCCCATAACAGTTTACAGTTTTTGGGTGCAGTGACTGCAGAGTTTTACCAAAAAGAGTAGAAATTATCCACTTCTTCGAACGTGGACTCCAGCGTTCCGAGTTTGGGGATGTGTTTTTTCGAAGACCATCTGGCATTTCTCTCAAAAACTGATCCAAAAACCTCAAAGAAGTTCTCCTTTCCTTCACCCTTTGAAGGCACCGCGTTGTCAAAGGTCGGGTCCACACTGTCAAAAGCTTTCCTCTTCACAGGGTCAGACAGGATCTCGATAGCTGCACAATCAGAACAATAATAACATTAAGAAACTGTATGTAGCCAGGCTCTTACAGTGTTAAAAAAGGTTCTACAATCACAACTGACCCTGCATCCCCAGAGCCTTCACCTGCAGATAGAGACACGTCCAAGTGTGTCTCTTTCTCAGTATATGGACAGACCATGTCTCCTTCAGATCAGAGACACTCCTTTTAGGATTTCAGGATGGAATGAGACTCATGTGAGGCTCATTCTGCTTTCTGACTGGATATATCCAAAACACCAAATTATAATATAAACAACTTATCCATCAGTTCCAATTTTTTTGCAATTAAGAGTAAATCAGCTTTACAATTCTTATCAGTAAAAGCTGTACAGTGGTCCCTCGTTTATCGCGGGGGTTAGGTTCCAGAAATAACCCGTTGTTGAAGATTCTCGCCCTTACCACCAGAGGGTGACAGAGGGTACATAAACGTGCCTCTCTACGCTGATCAAGATCAGCATCTTGATGTGGCACACCTGTGAGGTGGGATGGATTATCTCAGCAAAGCAGAAGTGCTCACTATCGCACATTTAGACAGATTTGTGAACAATGTTTGAGAGAAATGGTAATATTGTGTATCTGGAATGAATTTTAGATCTTTAAGTCCATCTCATGAAAAATGGGAGCAAAAACAAAAGTGTTGCGTTTATATTTTTGTTTCAGTGTATATACCCCGAGCAGTCTCCAATTAACACAAACTTTAGCACTTTTCAAATCATAGAAGCTCGATGTCTTTCGTTTGAGTCAAAAGTGGCCTGTAATCCGAGATTTATCCATAGTTTCGAGTAGATGAGGACGCCAGTGCGCATGTGCGGAGTCACAGCTTATTTCACTCTCAGCTCCCGGGACCCAAACATGAAACGCAAAGCTGTAAATTATGGATAAATCTCGGATTATAGGCCGCTTTTGACTCAAACGAAAGTGTATTGTTGACCTATGCACAAGATGACCTTGTAGGTCTTTGGAGGTGGTCTGTGGGTTGTTTTTGACCATTCTGATCATCCTTCGTCTTTGCCTCTCTGATATTTTTCTTGGCCTGCCACTTCTGGCCTTAAAGGGATATGTCACCCCCAGGTCAAACTTGGGCATCTCCCCACAGTCCAGAGACTAAAATAAGTGGTGGAAAGCATTTTTCTGGTGACCCAGCCATTGTCCAGGTCTGTCAGCACTGACCGCCGCGGTATCTGCAGCTACTCCGCGTTAGACTGGAGTCTAACGTCGCCAGAGAAGGATTTCGGCCAAAAGGAATTAATTTGCTCGATGCGTTTCCCAATTACTTTCAGTGTAGTGCGCATTCATATCGAGTGCAAATAAATGTGCAAATCAATACGGAGAGCTTGACTTGGTCATTTTGGGTGGGAACTATTTTTCAGTGCGGAAAAAGACAGACGAAGCACACACCACGCTGACAGGGGAATCCCAATTACGCACCAGGAAGGGAGTTCCCCTGTTACGCAGCGCCACATGAGCGCGGAGACACGAGCTACACGCTCATCCAACGGCACTGCCATGTCCCCGGATAATCCTGGTCTAGACCTGGTTTATTCCACGTTTAGTCCTGGGTCTACAGTCTCTTAGCCAATCAGGACGCAGAACACAAATGTTACACTATAAAAAAAATGTTACACTATTTAAAAAAAACATTGGAACGGATCAGGCCTTTTCCATTGAAATAGCTACTCAACCTATGAAAAATTCACGTTACGAAACCACTTCTGGAACGAATTAATTTCGTAAGGTGAGGAACCACTGTGTGTGTGTGTGTGTGTGTGTGTGTGTGTGTGTGTGTGTGTGTGTGTGTGTGTGTGTGTGTGTGTGTGTGTGTGTGTGTGTGTGTGTGTGTGTGTATATATATATATATATATATTACATACATATACACACACACACACACCCACATACAGTCGGAGGAAAAAGTTTGTACACCCTTTTTTCTTACATTTCTGCCTAAATTGGTCATAAAATATTGTCTGATCTCTCCAACAATCTCAAGAATGAACAAACAGTGTCTGCTTGAATTGAAACCACGCAAACAATTACGTTATATTTTTATTGGCCATAAGATAAATATTTACAGGATAGGGAGGCATAAGTAAGTGCACCCTTAGCTAAGGCTCATCCAAGAGCTAATTAGACTAATTAGATGATTAGACAATTTGACTTAGGTGTGAGCCAACCTGAAGTCCAATCACTGAGGTGTGTTGTAAGCTACCCACCCCACTGGAAAACCAGTCAAAAGGTGTGTTTTGATGAGAGGCATATTCTGTGCATCATGCCTCGCACAAAGGAGCTGTCTGAAGACTTAAGACACAAAATAATTGATCTGTATAAAGCTAAAAAGGGTTACAAATCCATCTCTAAGACTCGTGGTGTTCATGTGTCTACAATTAGAAAAATTGTGTATAAATGGAGACAGTTTGGAGACAGTGAAGATTACTCCAAAGGCACAGCGAGTCATCATCAATGAGGTAAAAAAGAATCAAAGAGTGTCCGCTGAAGACTTGAGGAAATCACTGAAAGATGCAAACATCTCTTTTGACACATCTATTATAAGAAAGACACTGAACAAGAATGGGATTCATGGGAGAAGGCCACGGAGGAAGCCATTGCTGTCCAAAAAGAACATTTCTGCTCTTTTAGAGTTCGCGAAAAGCATTTGGATGCTTCTCAGCGCCACTGGAAAAACATATTGTGGACTGATGAAACCAAGGTTGAATTGTTTGGGGGGAGCAGACCATGTGTGGAGGAAAGTTGGTACAGCACACCAACAGCAAAACGTCATCCCCACCGTTAAGTATGGCAGCGGTAGCATCATGGTGGGGGTGCTTTGCTGCCTCCAGGCCTGGACAACTGGCTTTAGTCAATGGGAAAATGAATTCTCAAGTATATCAAGATATTTTGCAGAAAAACCTTAGGCAATCTGTCTGCAGGATGGGCCAACAACCCTAAACACAGAAGCAGGTCGACATGGTGACAGAACTGTGTAAAGCCAACGCAGCGCAGTCTGTGCGCCAAGAGGAACTAATGAGATCTCTCATGAATCTTCATGGCGATATGAAGATGGGGGTCTGGCACAACTCGAGCCCAGTCTAAATTATTTACCTGGGTCTTTAAAAATGTATTTCATCATGCTAAATTAACCCCCCTGGATAATTATGTTCTCTCCTGTGAAAATCTTGTCTGGCTCCAATAGTTATCTGTGTTTTGACTTCGCCTCCCTGCATGAACACTTCCAAGGCCACGAACTGTGGTTTGTTATCTGGACTCTACATAAACATGGCACCCACTCTTACACTGTCACTGAAACTAGAAATATAGTAGAAATTCCCTGTCTTTAGAAAGGTCTGACCTCTGCTCTCGGTTCAATCAATTTCATCGATTTCCAATCTGCCCCCCCCCCCCCCCCCCACATCCTTCCCTATGTTACCAACAAAAAAGATCACCTTATGTTATATCTCCAATTGTTTTTCTGTCATTACATGTTGTTAAATTGTCACCGATTGTACTGCATCTTCTTCTACTCTGCAACCAAGTTGGCGCCGCGAATGGCAGCCCTGGTGCTCGGAGTGTCTGTCCGCTCTAGGTATCGAAGCAAGTTCCTAATGTTGTGAACCTGTTCACTCATATGGCAATAAAAACCTTCCTGATTCCTGATTAGAATGGTTCCAGAAGAATAAAATACATGTTCTGGAATGGCCCAGTCAAAGCCCCGACCTAAACCCAATTGAGATGTTGTGGCATGACCTCAAGAAAGCCATCCATTCCAGGCATCCCAGGGTCTTGCTGAAGTGCAATAGTTTTGCCAAGAGGAATGGTGCAAGATTTCTCCTGATCGTTGTGCCCGTCTACTCTGCAACTACAGGAAACTTCTGGTTGATGTTATTGCAGCCAGAGGAGGGTCATCCAGCTACTGAATCCAAGGGTGTACTTATTTATGCCTCCCTATCCTGTGATTAATTCCATCTTATGGTCAATAAAAATATGATAACATGCAATTGTTTGGGTGGTTTTGGTTCAAGCAGACACTGTTTGTTCATTCTTGAGATTGCTGGAGAGATCAGACAATATTTTATGACCAATTTAGGCAGAATTGTAAAACATTCCAAAGGGTGTACAAACTTTTTTCCCCTCCTATATCTATCTATCTATCTATCTATCTATATACACATACACACATACTTTTTTTTTTTCCACACTTTGAACCCTGTGTCTTGTGTATTATGCGTGCATACATGTATTATGGACGGATTATTAGTTTATGAACACAGCGGATGTGTGTGCACAGCTTGAGAGGAGGAAGCGTTGCTCTGTGCAGTTAACATGAAGTTGCAGCGTTAGCGAGTGCTGCTGTCTGCACTAAAACAGTTTATCGCCATGTGATAAAATAAGTTCTGACGCTAAATGGGGGGATATCAACATAATATTATCGTTAAAATCGTACAAATAGATTTTTTCGCCCACCCCTAATTCTAACCATTCTTTTTCAATAAATGATAAAACATCAATAATTCACATAGTTTTCATTTAGTTGTGTTGTTGCTGTTGTTCTAATGTCTATGTGAAGTTATAATAAATTCATGATTTTTTACCTTTAGTGATACAGGTGAAGTAGTCATTGTCTCCTTCTACGATTTGCTCTCCTGCTGCTTTCCTTTTGTCCGGATGGTGTTTCAGAACTATTGCCTTATCTGTAAAAACACAAGATAATCAGAAAAAGAACCATCTATAACCATTAAGATAATTAACTCTATATTTCGCACAATATAAAAGCCACATGTAAAACTACTGTAAAACAAAAGACTCACGTGCAGCTTTGATCTGTTTCTGAGTGGCTTTGTATCTGAGGTGAGGGAGCCCCAGGACGGCGTAGTGATCCTGGTTCTGCAGAAGAAAAACAATGTTACTTCTAAATAATAAATGCCTAGAGGTGGGACACATTTCATGCCATTTTTTTCCTTTGCATTTTCATTTGTTTTGGACAGCTAAAAATTTAAATCAAATATATTCTCTTATATTTTTATGTTGCAAACTCTGAATTTTCTTTGGATCAATAATG
This sequence comes from Paratrypauchen microcephalus, assembly GCA_036785185.1. Classification (NCBI taxonomy): domain Eukaryota; kingdom Metazoa; phylum Chordata; class Actinopteri; order Gobiiformes; family Gobiidae; genus Paratrypauchen; species Paratrypauchen microcephalus. The sequence continues at coordinate 15,727,063 of JAVJIX010000004.1, read as the reverse complement.
AATAGGGGTGGCACAGTATATGTATTTGTATTGAACCGTCGCGGTACAGGGGTCACGGTTCGGTGCACACATTTTCACAGAATATACGGTACAAAAGTTTAATATTGAACTGACCACGGGACTTTCATTTTGCAAGGGTTTCCTTGAGGACTCTTTAACCATTGCCATTTGTGAGCCCTGATTGGTCCATGAACATGTATACACCCCCCCTCCCGCACTTTGTCTTGCTCTTCTAATCAGAGCGCATTGAGGAGGAGCTTATGCGCGCTATGAACAGGAGGAGAGAGAGCGTGAAAAGGCGAGCAGCGGCACGGGCAGGTAGGAACTAGGAAGTTTTATAAAGTTTAACCTGCCCTGTGATACACGTTACGCGTGCGTAAGAGCTGCGCACACTCGCTCGCTGACGTGCGGTATCCGAAGCTCCAGACGGAGCGCGGCTCGCACACCGGTAGAAGTTTAATATGAGACACATACTTTTGTTTCTGAATACAGGACAGTTTTTCAAGGGACGGTTGGCGACCCTAAACACAACTATACATACTGTGTGTGTGTGTGTGTGTGTGTGTGTGTGTGTGTGTGTGTGTGTGTGTGTGTGTGTGTGTGTGTGTGTGTGTGTGTGTGTGTGTGTGTGTGTGTGTGTATATATATATATACCACCACGGAAGCTGAGCCCGCATGTCGGCATTACAGATTCTCAGTAAATGCAGTTTTTGTGGGTTTTTTTTTTCAAAATTTGTGATGCGTTTTTTTGCAGAATGTTAGTTGAGATCATGAAGAAGCCTCTCCATGTTTCAGATAACAGCATTAGTGACGTTAAAAACATAGATTTTGGTTTTGAAAGTACCTTGTTTATCGGGAAAAATGTGTGCGTGTGTAAATTACCATAATTACTACAGGCCAATCACGTGCGCAAGTAGCGCTCTTTTGTTTTCCTTCTTCCGCCTATCAGCTGTGAGCTAGAAACTCGTACATATGTAAGCTGCGTAGCTGCATGTTATTTCACTACTGAATCAAGATGGACCAAGCTAAATCGTGGCTGTTTCAGTGCAGCTCTATGGCAGTACTCCTGCGACAAACCGGACGGCGATCTCTCGGCGATTGGCTAAGAGACTAGACTAATACTAAACGTGGACTAAAGCAGGTCTAGACCAGGTCTAAACCTGGACTGGACCTGGACTAAACCGGGATTAAACCACCACGTGCCGCTCTTTGCTGGTTTCGTGCGGCTGGTTTGTGGCTCGGGCTGAGAGTACGCAGTCCGGGCGCCGCGGATCGATTTCGTGCTCACTACCTCGCGCCGGTGGTGCACGTGTCGCGCACTTCTCCAAGGGGTTGGTGCGCGTCGCGTCCCGGGACTTGGCAATGCCGTTGAATGAGTGCGGTGCGCCCTGCCCAGGACTAGACCAGGTCTAAACCAGAATTGCGGCTCTTTGCCTTGTTTCGTGACCGCGCACCTGCGCAGCATATAAGTTACATGCTTTTATAATTTCAAAAATATATGGTTCTAGGTCCAGCTCTACTGTGAGTTGTATGGCAACATCCAGAGAGAAAAGGATTACATGATGTAACGCTATGGTCTTTCTCGCGAGTGGGTTCACATCTCATGTTCACATTCCAGAGTAGCGCCCTCTAGCGATTAGTTACAATTAATGCATTTTGTTCGGCCAACGTCTTGATCGACAATTCATTGTAAGTCGATTAATTGTTGACATCCCTCCTAATACTTTTGTCAGGCAGTGTAAGTAGTGCAATCCATTTCACAATTTTGGCGTCACTATTTTTATTTATTTTATGTAATATTTTAACCAGTCATTGTAGTGCTGCTTTTTGGAACTACAGCTTCTTTTTGGTCTACGGTAAAAGTAAAGAGATATTTTTGTCATGTGTGCACAGTCTTATGGCAATTTTGTTTTTTCCATTTCAAAGGACTGAAATTAAGCAATGCCAAGCCCCTGAGTAATTGAAAAGCAGAGTTTCCTGTTAAAGAATTTCATATCATTTCTCTGATAAGTTCTCTTATTTATTTACTCTGACCTTTAATTAAGCAGGAAAGTTCCACTGAAATTTTGAGTCTTTTTCCTGTTGTACATGTTTGTAGTGGCACCAGAACACCCAGAGGAAACTTAGGCAGGCACAGGGAGAACATGCAAACTCCACACAGAAAGAGCCTGTGTTGCCTTGGAATAGAACCCAGGACCTTCTTGCTGTGAGGCATGAGCACCAACTAGGGATGCAAATTATCGATTAATTCATTAATTGATAATCGATCGATAAGGTCAATCAACTAACGATTAACTGATAAGCGGCGTTTCTCACCTGAATTTTAGTGTTTCAATAGGGTCTTTAAGAATATAAGCTATAGTAACATAACACTGAGTCAAAAATATATCATAGTATTATTATATTGTATATTCCTTAATTAATTATTCCTTAGTAAAAAGCACGCAAATGTAGGCCTATTGATGCTGAACAAAATACATTCTTTATTGAAAATAAATTGAGGACGTTTTTTGTAAAACCTCCGTGATATGAAATGATAAAAAAATGAATTGATCGGGAAAAACATTTCACTCACACACACGCACAGTCGCACACACACGCGCACACACCGGCACACGGGCCGGACAGCGGGCTGCTTCCACTGCGCTTTCACGTGGAGCCTGTTACACAGCCCGGAGCGGAGGAGCACGTGCAGCGCGCCGCGCACGTGTTCACGCAGACAGCGGGACACGGAGCGAACCAAGCCGCAAAAATTGGGTTCGCAGGAGAACATTTTGCACTGCTTCTAGTTCCGGCCGCGGATGTAACGCTATGGTCCTTCTCGCGAGTGGGATTGCATCTCGTGTTCACATTCCAGAGTAGCGCCCTCTCCTCTAGCGATTAGTTACAATTAATGCATTTTAATCGACCAACAACTTGATCGACAATTAATCGTTAGTCGATTAATTGTTGACATCCCTAGCACCAACCTTTGCACCACCCTGCTGCTGTATTATTAAATGATTGAAGTCAATCGTCATAAAAGAATACATCTTTATGTAGTTAAATGTATTTCAGAAGTCTAAATATAAAATAGAAATAATTGACCAGACAAGCCTAAGAAGTGCTTAATAATGGTTATTTCTTCATGTAGTCTTCACTAAAGCAGAGCAAAGGATCATGGTCTAGGATCATTGGCCCCCGGGCATTTCAAGGCCCTGGGGCCAAATACGCGAGCTGACTCTGACAGGTACGCAAAAGGTTGCTTGGAATTAAGAAAATACAACCTACTTTCAAAATTGAACATAATCTACTTGCTGCAGCGGGCGCTCACCCACCTAGAGACCGCCGGGAGTGCTGTGAGAGTCATGTTCTTTGACTTCTCCAGGCGGACAGGGGAATCCCTGTTTACGCACCAGGAAGGGAGTTCCCCCGTTATGCTGCGTGCTGTGTGCTTCGGCTTTGTTTTTCCGCACTGAAAAATAGTTCCCACCCAAAATGACCAAGTCAAGCTCTCCGTGTTGATTTGCACATTTATTTGCACTCGATATGAATGCGCACTACACAGAAAGTAATTGGGAAAAGCATCGAGCAAATTAATTCCTTTTGGCTGAAATCTTTCTCTGGCGCCGTTGCCTCCAGTCTAACACGGAGGAGCAGCAGCTGCGCGCGGCGGTCAGTGCTGACAGACTCGGAAAATGGCTGGGTGACCAGGAAAACGCTTTTCATCACTTGTTTTAGTCTCTGGACTGTGGGGAGATGCCCAAATTTGACCTGGGGTGGCATATCCCTTTAAACTCAGAAAGCATTGTGGGGTTAATGTGACTGAAAAAGAGTTACAAATGTTTCACGTTTACCATTGTTTTGAATTATTTTACTGAATAAATTCAGTTTTTGTAAAACCTCACTCTCTCATTACTTAATAACCCATAACTTACCAGCTTCTGTAAACAATGCCATTTACTGATTTCAACGTAGAAATAAAATTAATAACCAGAGTAGACTTCAAACTTTTGGCCCGGCCCTCCACAATATTTGGCCCCTGGAGAAAAATAATTGCCCACCCCTGGTTTCCCGTTTTTCTATTGCTGCACCAAAACACTGAATTTAAGCGGAGACTTGTGATTTGATATATTGTGATGGACCGCGATATTACTGAGAGACTTTTGACGATACAATATTTTGACTAGGGCCCGACCGATATATCGCCTATATTTTCGGCCGATATGGGCACTTGGTGACATATCAGCTATCGGCGATATGGGCCGATAGCCCACGTGGGCTTGTTATACCTCATCATGAAGCAGAGACTCTCTATACTGTGTCTATTTAATCCAACTTACAGCCAGATAAATGTCGTAATATGTGGCACCGCATCAGTATTTATCAGGAGTGACTGACGCCGTACTGCCCACAAATGCACCCCCAAAGTAACATCATGTGACACACGTGCTCTTGTCACCAGCGGATTCTGAGGCTGCACTGAGGCACTGGCTGACTATAAGTAAAAGTGAACAGCACAGTTTAGGCCAGCAACAAAACTACTGCATGTTTTTATCAAAGTGCGAGTGCAGAAGCAGAGAGGACTGTTCAACAGAAAGACTGTCCCACAGACAGAGGACACACACAGCTGCTATCAACATACTGGATTATATTCTGTTTATGGACAATCATTTTGAGTCAGGATTAAAAGGACACTTATTTGTAGAGACTCGTGAGGTGCCTGTGTGAGTGGTGACTGTTGCAAATGTGTCGGTTTTAGAGCCACTTTTGGTTCCTTTTCATTGGCTGCTGTAAATTACCACATAAACAGCCTGTTTTCCCTTACAGTAGCCTGCTGTAAAGTGACTATAGTGGCTGTACATGTTACTGGACCTGCATTGATGAACTATATTGCAAAAATATTCACTCACTTGCCTTGACTCGCAAATTAACTTAATCCATGCGGTTTAATATGTCAGTCCACCTTTTGCAACTATAAAAGCTTCAACTCTTGTAGGAAGGCTGTCCTCAAGGTTTAGGAGTGCGTTTATGGGAACTTTTGACCACTCTTCCAGAAGAGCATTTGTGAGGTCACACACTGATGTTTGACAAGAAGGCCTGGCTCTAAATTTCCGCTCGAATTCATCCCAAAGGTGTTCTATCGGGTTGAGGTTAGGACTCTGTACAGACCAGTCAAGTTCATCCACACCAAACTCTTTCATCCAGGTCTTTATGGACCTTGCTTTATGCACTGGTGCACAGTCGTTGAAGAGGAAGGGCCATCTTCTCCACATTGTTCCCACAAAGTTGGGAGCATGGAATTGTCCAGAATCTCTTGGTATGCTGAAGCGTTTAGATTTCCTTTCACTGGAACTAAAGGGCCAAGCCCAGCTCCTGAAAAACAACCCCACACCATATTCCCCCTCCACCAAACTTTACACTTGGCACAATGCAGTCAGACAAGTACTGTTCTCCTGGAAACTGCTGAATCCACTCATCCATCAGATTGCCAGATTGAGAAGCACAATTCGTCACTCAAGAGAACGTGTCTCCACTGCTCTAGTGTCCAGTGGCGGTGCATTACACCACTGCATCCGACGCTTTGCATTGCACTTGGTGATGTCTGACTTGGATGCAGCTGCTCGGCCATGGAAACCCATTCCATGAAGCTCTCTATGCACTGTTCTGGAGCTAATCTGAAGGCCACATGAAGTTTGGAAGTCTGTAGCGATTGACACTGCAGAAAGTTGGTGACCTCTGCACACTATTGTGTGAGATCAATAAAGTCACTTCTTCTATGCGGCTCAGCATCCACTGACCCCGTCCCGTCAGTTTACGTGGCCTACCACTTCATGGCTGAGTTGCTGTCATTCCCAATCACTTCCACTTTGTTATAATCCCACTGACAGTTGACTGGGGAATATTTAGGGGCAAGGAAATTTCACGACTGGACTCGTTGCACAGGTGGTATCCTGTCACAGTACTTCACTGAGCTCCTGAGAGCGACCCATTCTTTCACAAATGTTTGTAGAAACAGTCTGTAGGCCTAGGAGCTTGATTTTATAATGCGGCCATGGAAGTGATTGGAACACCTGATTTCCATTTTTTGGATGGTGAGTGAATACTTTTGGCAATATAGTGTATGTAACTGAGCTGTGAATGGTCCGCATTTAAGAATTTGATTAACAGGTTGTGCATCCATTGACCATTAAAAGGCTAATAGCTGTAGTTTTTACTTTGTTTACAGGCTAGTCATGCAAAAATGCCATTAGGCCGACCTACTGTCTTTAAATATGACGTGAAGAGGAAAAATAATAGTAAATGTAGCCAAAACAAACCCAACGTAAAATCAAATATATCAGTCGTTATATCGGTTATTGGCACCTCCAAAGATTGTTATATCGGTATCATATTGGCTCCAAAATAATCCATATCATTCGGGCCCTTATTATGACATTTCAGTTGTCATTACAGCCCTGCTAAAATAATAGACCAGTTTGTGTTGTACCTTCCACTCTTTGGGGTCTAGTGTTCTGAGGAAGGGACACTCCTGCAGCTCAAACTCTTCATCATCTGATTCTTCTGAAGACTCCTCCTCTTCCTCTAGCTCCTGAAACAAGCCTGAAATGTTTCTGTTCCTGCGTTTGACGAAGGCTTCGAACCAGCGACCCACCGGCTCCACCTGCACCCGCACCGACCCTGCACAACAGAGACGGGGGATTTAAACATGCAAGTATCAATACTATACAAGTCCCAATGACAGGACAGAAGTGAACTTTTCCTGAATGTCTTTAGAATGATCCTGAGCAGTATCAGAACAAGTATAAGAGCACATAGACTAGCATACACCCATGGACCACTGAGGGATTACACACATAAGACCACATGGGAATAGAAAAGAAAGTACTACCATTTAATGTGGAAAATTATATTCTATTATCTAAATGAAGAGATAATCTGAGTTGGGTATTGAGTCTACAGTAATCCCTCGTTTATCGCGGGGGTTAGGTTCCAGAAATAAACCGCAATACGTGAAATCCGCGAAGTAGGACAACTTTATATTTTACAATTATTACACATGTTTTAAGGCTGTAAACGCCTCACCACACACATTATACACTTTTCTCAGACTGGTATTAACATTTTCTCACATTTCTCTCTAGTTTAAACACTCAAACCTTTGTAGATTTACAACAAAATGTATTAATAGTGAAGCGTGGGGGGGGGGCGCGGACACGTGCACATGGATATGCGTTGTTTTGGAACAACATATCCATGCCATGTGCGAAAGTCGAGTGGAAAGCGACCTGGATATCATTTTGGGCAAGACTCAAGCCACCGCTAACAGTGCCGAACTGGCTGACATGGTTCACTGCTCCGAAGACGCCTCTGAGCACCAGCCCTCACCACCCGACCAGGTACGAACACTTCAGCGAGGGGCTAGGTCTAAAGCCCCGATCAGCTCTACCATGAGGATTTTCCCCCACTAACCCGCGCTCACAAGGGTAGGTTGCATTTCACCCTGGCTCCAAAATCAGTCCGCCCCGGAGTTCGGGGCATGGCTATCAATGCGTCGCCAATACTACACTGCCCTCTAGGACGGGGTCGGGTTCGTCCACTAGGCGTGAGGGGGGAAGACCCACTGTCCCCTCTCTGCGCGCGAGTGTCCTCCCCCGCTGCGGCTCCCTCGAATGCGGCTCTCCCCGCTGCGGCTCCCACGGCCACGCGGCGTCCGGGCCAGGCCCATCTGTGTTGATTCCTGGCTCTTCCATGCTCCAGCTCGTGCAAGTAAACAAAGGCCACACGTCCTGTCACCCAGGCGCTCTCGTGAAGGACATCAGAGACTCTGTCCCTACCACCCTGCATGACCATCCCTGGTCTAGACCTGGTTTAGTCCAGGTTTAGACCTGGTTTAGTCCTGGTTTAGTCCACGTTTAGTCCTGGTCTAGTCTCTTAGCCAATCAGGACCCAGGACACAATGTTACACTGTAAAAAAAAACACGTTACACCATTTAAAATAAAAATTTAAAAATTTAAAAAAAATCCGCGAAACAGCGAGGCCGCGAACAGTGAACCGCGATAGAGCGAGGGTTCACTGTATTCCTTAGTAATGACAACTTAGTAACTCTCCCTGCAGCGACAGAGTATTTCAGAACCTGTGTGAAGAGGTCTAAACTACAGGGTTAGCAGCCTTTAGAATGATGCCACAAATAAAACAAGATTCATTGTACTGCAGAAGACACAAAAGGGCATCACAACAATTGTGATTAAAGGTCTACTAGACGTTTTCTGATGGAGGGTCCCCCACCTGCTTATGAACATGGAGAGGGCATTTTACTTTCAGATGAAGAGTTACATACTGTGGCTATAAGGTATCATACACTGGATCATAAATAATAGCAATTATTTCTATAATTATGTATTTAAGAGTGTAATGTAATTTTATATCCATATAGTAGAGTAGATTATTGATTGACAATTTCCTTGCTTTATTCTTGGATTAACATTTTGCAATCGGTATTAGGATCTATTTAAATAAATCGATAAGTCATTATTTCTAGACTTTAGAGATATTGTAAAATTTTGTTACCTAGTACCTGCCTGCCTAAATGCACAGCCATTCATAACCATGTTTCATGTGAATCGTAAATACATGAAGTACAGTGTGAATTACTGTGAGGTCATTTTGGACACATGAGGGACATATGTCCCCTGCTGCCACCTGCACCACAACATTATGTAAAGTAGACACGATCAGGGACAATTTAGACCTAAAACACAACTCAATCAGCCCGTAGAAGTCCAGAGATCATCCAGAAGTGATCCGAACACCAAAGCCGGCTCTGTCCCGGTCCAAATAGCCTGACTAGCTTTGCGTCTTCAGCCCCTTTAAATGCTCACCTGCCGCCGATGCATACACCTCCGTCTGCTCCCCGTCCTGCGCTTCTAACAACATTTGAATCCGCTCTTTTTCACGAACATTCAGGAAGAGAATGGATCCGGAGAAGACTTTGTAAAGTGCTATAGTGTGCGGCCCGCTTCTTCTCAAAACCACATGGGCCTGACACAGCGGACAGGGAAAGTGGCTGTCAGGTGCCTAACAAAGGTTCCGCTTTCGGTCATATCGTTTTTGAATCTCTAGTTTTATTTATATGTATGTTTGTTGCATACAATTTTAAATACTAAATATATGAAGAAATATTATTATTCTAACAATTTTAATTTTAGCGATAACTTACATTGACATTTCCAACTGACTTCTTAATTGGTTCATCTCAAATACCGCAATGGAATTCACATTAATTGATTATTTTATTATGAGTAATTATTAACAATTATTATTTTTTTATTCCAACAAATGTTTATATTGTAATGACTAATTCATTAACTATTTTAGTAAACAAATAAATAAAAATACGTCTACCACTAAGTTTGATAGTAAAAATTCTTACATTGTATAAAATGTGTTATTTTTATAGCGATTAAAATAATATTTGTAAATTAATTTCGCCAAACTGTGCTCTGTGATAAAATGTCCGACGTGTATTTCCGGTTATAGGTGCCTGTGAGCGGAAGTGCTGTGTAATGCTCCGGTGGAGTCCATCAGCAGCCTTTCGTGTTTTTTATTTGTCTTTTTTGGATACATTTTACACAGTTTAAAGATGCCAGATTATTTAGGAGACGATCAGAGGAAGATTAAGGAAGAAGAGAAAGATGACGGGCCCATCAGAGGTAAATAAACTAAAATATAAAGCTTTAAAAGTTGTATATTATTGGTTTTTAGCAGCAGCAGCATCCGAGCTAACGCCATGTCAACGCTGTTCAACCCAAGATTCTGTTTTGAAATGACTCCGAATAAATACTTCTTTAATCCTCACGAACATTAAATTGAGAAATCCTCCTTAATGTCATTTTCATGATTTTAACATGTCATTTTTGGAGCATTTCATCATTCAGCATTTCATCCCTGTTACACTGCAGACTCACTCACTCACTCATGTCCTTGTGTGTTTCAGCTCTGGATGAAGGAGACATTGCCCTGCTGAAGACATATGTAAGCACCAAACACGGCTTTTGTGTCTGGGAGTTTGTTATTAAATGACTACAAATAATGCAAGTGAAAGGTTAAACGCTCCACAGTGTATTTTTCCCATTTGGATGAGCTGAGGTCCATTAAACATTCTTCAAATCATCAAATCTGCTCAGATTCTTTAGAGTATGTTGATCAAATACAAAAGCTCTAAATAAGTATAGTCTAACATAATATTTGTATACAAATATTGTGAGTTCCTGTCTGTGTGTGGACCTCATATCTGACTTGGGGCTGATGTAATCTGACAGATTTAATATAGTTCACACAGCCATGAGAAAGAAACGGCTAAACCATAACCTCTTCTGGATTTATAAATGTGTGGTCATCTGAATGTGTGTGTGTGTGTAGTTATTTTAATCTATTGAGATGAGCCAGTTGTTTACAACTTCTAAACTTGCTTCTTGTCCATACGCAGGGTCAGAGCACATACTCGAGGCAAATCAAACAAGTGGAAGATGACATTCAGCAGCTGCTCAAGAAAATCAATGAACTCACAGGTGAGAGACCAGGCCCAAAGATTCTTTAAGATTCTGTCAGTGTAGCCCATAATAGTAATATTATGTGTTATATAAATCCAGTGCATTAATAGTCTGTTGCAGTATTGGTATCAAGCCTTTTACTTAGGACTATTTTAAATCTGTGTGTGTTGGCATGTCTGTGCTGTATTTCAGGAGGAAAACTGAATTTTCTTTAAAGGGATAGTGCATTTTTTTAAAATGTTAATCTGTATGGGTTTCCTTCTAAAAGTTACGTGTGTTGACACCAGCTTACCTCTGACAGTCTCAGCTGATCCCGGTTCGGCTCGCTTTCTCAAGTAACCCTAACCCCCGTAGGGAGGTCCGGTAGCTTCTCTGGAACATTAAATAAAGCTTGTTTTTCTTCTCAAAACAAAACATTTGTCCGAAAAGCGATATATTTGCGTCCCAAACAGTTGTCAACGAAACATCCAGCAGCAAATTTAGCGATCGCATATTGTGTCTGCCGACTCGTATCACGGCGCTCACGTTAGCGTATTAGCTTGTTCACTTGTAAACTTCTCCTTGCGGGGGACCGCATCTGCCGTACACTTACGCTAAAGGTGAACAGGCTAATGCGCTAACGTGAGCGTATTTTATTGTCGAGCTAATTTACAGATATGGGGCAAAAAATCAACTTTGGTGTGGATAATGCGTTGCGTTTCTAATCTTAAATACTTGGTGAGCTCCTGACAGTCCAGATTCAGAGTTTTGTTGTGTTTTTCTTCAGGCATTAAAGAGTCGGACACAGGTCTGGCTCCTCCGGCTCTGTGGGACCTGGCCGCAGACAAACAGACTCTGCAGAGTGAGCAGCCGCTGCAGGTGGCAAGGTACATCCAGTATTACTCCGGTTACCACGGAGAGTTAAACTATGGGAGGGGGGACTGGCATGGGCTTCTCTATCATTGGGAAACACTGGGTATTTTTATCTGGTAATGTAATAGTTTTTTTCTATTGTGTCAAATGTTTTTGTTTTGTTTTTGTTTTTTAATTAACTTTAACCAAGCAGAAAATACAGGAAGAGTGCCGAGTTCTAAAACAGAATACATTTACCTATGTTCTCAACTGTTATCAATTCCATCCAAAATGGTAGGGGGTAGAAAAAAACTACCTTGTAAATGTGTAAAAATGGGGCACAATGTGAACAAAATGATACTGATATGATTGACAAAAACGTGTTTATTTTTTGTTTTTCAGATGCACAAAAATCATCAACGCCGACTCTGAAGACCCCAAATACATCATCAACGTGAAACAGTTTGCAAAGTTTGTGGTGGATCTGAGCGACCAGGTGGCTCCCACAGACATTGAGGAGGGCATGAGGGTCGGGTGAGTGAAAAAGGATTGTTTTTTTATATTGGTATTTATATTGGCTTCTACTCATGTTGGTGGTCCAGTCTAAAGGTCTGTAAAACATTAACTAATTACTACTATCCTGTAAATGCATAATACATTGCCATAATAATGCTACTTAACTGATTACAATGCATTTTACAAATATATGAATTAGGGATGCAAATTATCAATGAATTCATTAATCTATAGTTGATTGACTTTATCGATCGACTTACGATTAATTTTTTCACCTGAATTGTAGTGTCTTTAAGAATATAAGCTATAGTATACATAACACTGAGTCATAAATATATCATAGTATTATTAATTTGAATATTCCTCAATTAATTATTCCTTAGTAAAAAGCAGACGAATGTATTGATGCTGAATAACAAAATACAGTAATCCCTCGCTCTATCGCGGTTCGCGGATTTATTTTTTTCTTCCAATTTTTTTTATATAGTGTAACATTGTGTTCTGCATCCTGATTGGCTAAGAGACTAGACCAGGACTAAATGTGGACTAAACCAGGTCTAGACCAGAACTAAACCAGGTCTAAACCTGGACTAAACCAGGATTAAACCACCACGTGCCGCTGCTGGTTTCGTGCGGCTGGTTTGTGGCTAGGGCTGAGACTACGCATTCCGGGCACCGCGGTTCGATCTCGTGCTCAGCAGCCGCGACGTACACCGGGCAGTGCCGTTGGTGCCTGCGGCCGGCAGTGTGTCGAGCTTGGCGCAGCGTGGTGCACGGTTGCCTTGTTTTGTGACCACGCGGGTGCGCGTGTCCGCGATTAGCGATTAATTGCAATTAATGCATTTTGTTCGACCAACGTCTTGATCGACAATTAATCGTAAGTCGATTCATTGTTGACATCCCTAATATGAATATGTGTAGTCCCTCAGTTCTTTGGACAATTTCTTCCAAAGTTTAGATGATCTAAACCAGGGGTCTTCAATGTTTTTCAGGCCAGGGACCCCCAAACAGATGGCGAACTGGGCCAGGGACCCCCTACTATATATACGGCATAGAATTGTGTTTTATATTAAATTGAGCTTAGTGTCATGTATAAACATTGCTACTCTGTTATGGTACATCCAATACAAGGAAATAATACACAGGTTAATACTGTATTTTACACTATAAAATATAAAATTATATTATTTTAAAGTGAAATCAAAAGATTTCGCGACCCCCCTGTTGAAGACCTCTGATCTAAACTACTAAAACATTACAAAACATGCAAGATTAGGACAATGCCAATGGTTTGAATATATAAAACAAATGTGGGTTATCAACTAAAACTGTTTTATATTAGTCTGTACTACATTTTTTTGCCATCTAAAAAAATACAGTTTTTTTCCTTTCAGTGTTGACAGAAACAAATACCAGATCCACATTCCTCTTCCTCCAAAGATCGACCCCACCGTCACCATGATGCAGGTACAGTCTAAGGGGCAGGGCCAGGCTTTGGGAACATTGTGTTTTTTTGTTAAAATGTTAGACACTGTGTAATATAATTGTGTGATTTAATTCTGAATTCCTCATCTTGTGTTGTGTTTTTGCAGGTGGAGGAGAAGCCCGATGTGACCTACAGCGATGTCGGAGGATGTAAAGAACAGATCGAAAAGCTCCGAGAAGTGGTCGAGACTCCACTGCTTCATGTGAGTTTCTTATTCAATTCTTAAATCCATCCATCCATTTTCTTCCGCGTAACCGGGGCCAGGTCGCAGGAGCAACAGTCCTAGACTTCCTTCACCCCAGGCACTTCCTCCAGCTCCTCTGGGGGGACCCCAAGACGTTCTCAGGCCAGCCAAGAGACATAGTCCCTCCAGCGTGTTCTGGGTCTTCCCCGGGGCCTCCTCCCGGTGGGACATGCCCCGAGGGAGGCATCCAGGAGGCATCTGGAACAGATGCCCGAGCCTCATCTCAGCGTGGAGAAGCAGCAGCTCTACTCTGAGCCCCTCCCGTGTGACTCACCCTCACCCTATCTCTAAGGGTGAGCTCAGTTGCTCTGCAGAGGAAACTCATTTCAGCCGCTTGTATCCAGGATCTTGTCCTTTCGGTCAATACCCAAAGCTCATGACCATAGGTGGGGGTAGGAACATAGATTGACGGTAAATCGAGAGTTTCCCCTTTTGACTCAGCTCCCTCTTCAACACAACGGTCCGATACAGCGACCGCATCACTGCCAATGCTGCACTGATCTGCCTGTCAATCTCACGCTCCATCCTCCCCTCAGTCGTGAACAAGACCCCGAGATACTTGAACTCCTCCACTTGAGGCAAAGACTCTCCACTCACCCGGAGAGGGCAAGCCCCCCTTTTCGGGTCAAGAACCATGGCCTCGGATTTGGAGGAGCTGATCTTTATCCCAGTGGGGTAATTCCAGCCAATAAAAACTAAGATGTCAACCACCCATTTTGGGGGGGAAAATCCCCTTTCCCCCTCTTGATGACCCCACTTTGCACTACCTTCTCCCAAAATTTTACAAATATATATGTTTGCAATAAAGTAAAACTGTAAATCAAAGAACAAATCACATTTTATTCACAGGTACGAGTGGTGAAGTACACATACCTGGTAAATAATAATTAGCAATTTATTTTTAATACAAAATAAAAGAATAAAATAAATATCTGTCCTGGTTAACTTAAAACTGTATAAATGAATATAAAACAATAGAAGGCAGAACATGGTGCACTGCCTGGACAGTACAAATGATGCATGTTCTGTCTAACTATCTCTATCTGAACTTGTAAGACAGTGGTGCCCACACTTTTTCAGCTTGTGAGCTACTTGTAAAATGACCAAGTCAAAATGATCTACCTACTACAAAAATGCAAATCATTTATTCATTAAATATAAATTAAATACATATATTGACAATTCTTTACAAGTACAATGCATGTTGATGTACCTTGCATAACTTCTTGTACATTCTGCCCATTTGTTTTGTCATTACCTTACTCTGATGACTTGCACTGGATGGAATCAGCTTGGGATGCGTAGTCCAGACAGTAGTTGCTGACAGCCTCAAGCACATTCTAAATGATCATCAGTCATGGTGGAACAGTACTAGGGCTTAATGATCTTCATGTGGGAAAAGGCTGACTCGCATAAATAAGTCTTCATAAATCTGTCTCCATTTTATCTGATAAATGTTAATTTTAATCTTAAAATAAGCAGGGATGAAAGACTTCCGCTTTTTCTTGGATTTCTGCTTTTTTGTCAGCCGCCTGGGTCATTTTTTATGTCAGTGCAAATCCATTGAGAAAGATTTTGGGTGTATATATATGTATAGTTGTGTTTAGGGTTGCCAACAGTCCCTTGAAAAACGGAATCGTCCCGTATTCAGAAACAAAAGTACGCGTCCCATATTGAGCTGAATAGGGACGCACTTTGTCCCATATTACCGTTTGAATCAAAAACAGTGTCTAAAACAGGGGTGCACAATACAGTTCTACATCAATCGCGATCTACCAGTTAATCGCCAAGGTACTGTGGGTAGATTGATCTTGGTCTCGAGATGATTGCAATCATATTTCATTACAGCCGCTGCCGTTAGCAATAAACTTTCTCACTGCAGCGCAGCCTGTGCGCTCGTCTGGACCACGCGGACACCACGCACGCCGCCAGCACACGCAGCTTGTTTGCAACAGCGTGTACCTTTGTGTACTGGCGTGTATCACAGAGCAGGTTAGACTTTATAAAACATCCTACCTGTCCGTCCGCTTCACATTAGCGTGCCGCTCCTGACCTTTTCAGGCTCTCCCTCCTCCTGCTCATAAGCACACACAGGTTCCCTCCTCAATGCCCCTGATTAAAAGTGCAAGGATGAAACGCAAAGCAAAAACTAATCTAAATTTATGTTGGTGTCCGCACAGAGCAGGTCTACAGCACAGAGCAGGTCTACTGCGACATGAGGTTAAATTTTGCCCAATAAAAATGCACAAATGTATCTGTTTGTCACAACATGTGTTTGGTAAATGTGCAGAGGCTGCAAATACTACCGCAAAAACCAGTAAGAGAATGTGACTCCAGGTTACCTGGCCAGCCAAATGATATCTCTCTGTATTTCCTATACACCGCGATACCATTTGGACACTCTCCATCCACTCTCGCTCCTCCGGTTCCAAACCGACTCCGCGATTCTGATTCGTTCAAAGATGGTGACGTCAGTGCACCCGCCTTTGCCCGCAAAGTCACTCTTAGGCAGCGGAAGTTCCTCCTCAGTTTTGAATCAAGATGGCGCAATCTCTGATTGGTTCACTTAGCTGTCTGTCTACGCGCAACCGCAGCGTATTCTGTGGATCAAACGTTACCAGACTCACTCGCTGGTACAGCGATGAGTCATGGATTCTTCCAGGCAAGACTCCAGGTAGGAAGTTGAAGAAAAACTGGTTAAAAAAAAAAAAATCGAAGGGGGTCGTCAAACTGGGTGAGGGTCCAAAAACGGGGCAGTGTTTAAGTGCAGTACAGTTTGCTGGGCTTATTTTAAGATTAAAATGAACATTTATCAGATAAAATGGAGATAGAGTTATGAAAACTTATTTATGTGAGTCAGCCTTTTCCCACATGAAGATCATTAAATGAGAATTAACGTCTTTTACAATCTGAGCCTTATTTCGGTAATAAAACAAGTTGTTTTACGTGGGTGTTGAAGTCCCCCAGGAGAACAATGGAGTCCCCGGTCGGTGCACTGTCTAGTACCCCTCCCAGAGACTCCAAGAAGGCCGGGTACTCTGCACTGCGGTTCGGCCTGTAGGCCGACACAATAGTGAGAGACCTGTTACCGACCCGAAGGTGCAGGGATGTGAACTCCAACACACGATGGCTGAGCTGTGGGGCAATGAGCAGGCCCACACCAGCCCGCCGCTGCTTACCATGGGCAATGACAGAGAAATGGAGAGTCCAGACCCCTCAAAGAGTTGGGTTTCAGAGCCCAAGCTGTGCGTGGAAGTGAGGCCGACTATATCTAGTCGGTAACGCTCATCCTTCCACACGAGCTCGGGCTCTTAAATATGATTGTACTTTTATATTACTCTCAAAAAGTAAAGCAGCAGTCAAACATTTCATAAACTTTTCCTTTTTAGGTTAAAAAAACATGTACTGCCCATTTAAAGGTGCACTGTGTAACTTTTTTGGTTGGGGGTCCATCACCTGCTTGTTTCTATGGATAGAAACATTTATTCAATTACAGGTGGTTTTATATCTCCACAGATCTGACCTGTCACTTGGTCTGGTTTGGTCTTCATGAAGATGGAAAGGTTTAATGCCGTACTGTGAAACATTCCAGACAAAGCAGTAACGTCTCTATGAAGAAAAGCATTTGACAGACCCTCCACCAGAAAAGTTGCACAATGCACCTTTTTAAATCTGATTGGATATTCAGTTTATTATTAAAAAAAAATATATATATATATATATATATATATATATATATATGTGTGTGTAATATATATATATACGTTATATATATATATATATGTAGTATATATATACGTTTTATTTTTATATATATATATGTAGTATATATATACGTTTTATATATATATTTATATATATATATATATATATATATATATATATATATATGTAATATATATATATATATATATGTAATATGTAATATATATATATATATATATATATATATATATATGTGTGTATATATATATAAAATTCTTTTTACCAGGGTAATGGTTTTGAGCACACGACAAAAAGATTTCCCCTCTTACCGTGATGTCTTCTGAAATGTGATCCTCTTCTTAAAGTTAAGGTTTAATACTCATTTTCTATATTATATTAAAATAACCTCTTTGCAGCCGGAGCGCTTTGTGAACCTGGGCATCGAGCCTCCCAAAGGCGTGCTGCTTTTTGGACCTCCAGGCACTGGTAAAACTCTGTGTGCTCGAGCTGTGGCCAACCGCACAGACGCCTGCTTCATCAGGGTCATCGGCTCCGAGCTGGTGCAGAAATATGTGGGAGAGGTGAGTACCGGGACTGTGCTTAAACTCAGTCTCAGCATTCACACATGAACACTTTGGAGGGGAAAATCTATGAATCATTTGGACTGAGATCCCATAACCCCAGGCTGCAGTGGCACAAAACATTTGGTTATGGAGTGAACACTTTAACGGCACACCATTATTTATTGTTTATTTGAATAGAGTTGATGCACAAACTTTCACTTTGGTCCTAAAACTACCAAAAGTTTGTTTTGTCCGTATGTACATTTAAACTGACACTGTATACAATTTCATAATGATTCAGTATAAAGTTTTCTAAATGAGGCCCTGACCCTGTTCTGCCTGTAGGGGGCGAGGATGGTCCGAGAGCTGTTCGAAATGGCGCGCACAAAGAAGGCCTGCCTCATCTTCTTTGATGAAATCGATGCCATTGGAGGTATGTAAACTGTTCAAATTCTCAGGTTAGAACTGGGCCAGACTCACTCACTCAGCCGGACTCACTAGGACTGAACCGTGGACTAAGCCAGGACTGAACCGTGGACTAAACCTGTGCCTGTTGTGTTTCGTCTTGTGCAGGAGCTCGTTTTGACGACGGGGCAGGGGGGGATAACGAGGTGCAGAGGACGATGTTGGAGCTCATAAACCAGCTGGACGGTTTTGACCCCAGAGGAAACATAAAGGTCCTGATGGCCACAAACCGCCCAGACACTCTGGACCCGGCTCTGATGAGACCAGGAAGACTGGACCGAAAGATCGAGTTCAGCCTCCCCGACCTGGAGGTGGGTATAGCGATGTTCCTGAAGCTCAGATTTGCTTCACAGTTTGCAATGGGGCAGACTGACTGAGTAATGTAGGGGAAGTGTCATGCCTAAGGACACCACAACAATTTCTGGCACTGCTGTCTCATTGTAGCACCAGGTATTCCCAACATACCCCAGCCCTGCTTACGTTTAGATTCTTTAGTTAAGGCATTTTCAAGGACGTCTGATCATTTACTCTGTACCTCCCAAGGTGGTTCTATACTGATAACACAAAATATAAACTGCATCATCGAAAATGTGTAGTCAATTTTTATTTAATTTCTCTGTAAAACTGTTTTTATAGCCAGATGGTTCCTCACATTTACAACTTCTCAATAATTTACCTGGATAAATACGGTATATAATAAAATGCATGAAGTTTCTAATGATTTTACGTACACTTGAGTCTTCCAGTTATGACACTGTTCTGAAGTGTTAAAAATAGTCACATGTCCAGTTCATTTATGCCTGTTTTGTTTTTCTTCAGGGGCGCACTCACATCTTTAAGATTCACGCTCGCTCCATGAGTGTGGAGAGGGATATTCGCTTTGAGCTACTCGCACGACTCTGTCCCAACAGCACAGGTCTGTCTGCTCCCGTCTCTCTGCTTGTCCTCTGTCTCTCTTCTGCTTTGTGTCTCCTCTGTCTCTCCTCCCCAGTCTCTCTGCCCGTCTCTCTTTTCCTTTTCTCTGCTCCTGTTTCTCTCCTCCTTTGTCTCTGTGCTCCTCGTCTTTGTCTCTCTGCTTCTCCTGTCTCTCTCCTCCTTTGCCTCATTCTTTTTCACTCATTCTTAAATGTCTTCAAAGGTGCCGAGATCCGCAGTGTGTGCACAGAAGCTGGTATGTTTGCGATTCGAGCCAGAAGAAAAATCGCCACAGAAAAGGACTTCCTGGAGGCTGTCAACAAAGTGATCAAATCTTACGCCAAATTCAGCGCGACCCCGAGATACATGACCTACAACTAAACCTTTGTCCTGTCTCTGAAGCAGAAAATTCACTCTGGATTTTGTTGTTTAGTTTAATTATTAGGATCCCCATTAGCGGTGCTTTATAGCCAGCTAGTCTTCCTGGGGTCCTTGTTAAAAAAACAAAAAAAAAAAGTTATAAAAAAATGTAAATTACAGTTGTTGTTAAAAAAGTTTATTCAACACTTTTTTTTTTTTTTTGAGTAAATATTTAATATACAAGAACAGGCATCTTGGTAACTTCAAATGTATAAATAATCTTCACCACAGTTGTCAGTAATTTTGAGGGCTAAGAATTAAAGGAAAATTAACGTTTTTTTTACAATCTGAGCCTTCTTTCGGCAGTAAAACAAGTAGTTTTACTCACCCATAGCAGTTTGGTGTCAATTGGAGCAGTATCGCAGAACTTATGTTGTAGCCGTTCTGTTCTACTAATGATCACGTATCCGTTAACATGAGTGCTCGGGGCATTACTTTGCGGTGTCCAAATAACACAAACTTTAGCACTTTTCAAATCACAGAAGATCGCTGTGTCAGGGTAGACTTTTAGTGGATTCCAAAACGGCCTGAAACCCGATATCCAGCTATAGTTTCATTTGATGACATCATCAGAGAGGACCGTGCACATGCGTGAACTCAGCTGTTTTGTAAACACAGCTAGTCCGAAAGAAGCTAACACCGCTCTGAACTTTACTTTTCTGTTGCGATATCGGGTTTCAGGCCGTTTTGGAATCTACTAAAAGTCTACCCTGACACAGCGATCTTCTGTGATTTGAAAAGTGCTAAAGTTTGTGTTATTTGGACACTGCAAATCAGTGCCCCGAGCACTCACGCTAACGGATACGGGATCATTAGTAGAACAGAACGGCTCAACATAAGTTCTGCGATACTGCTCCAATTGACACCAAACTGCTATGGGTGAGTAAAACTACTTGTTTTATTGCCGAAAGAAGGCTCAGATTGTAAAAAAACGTTAATTTTCCTTTAAAGAAGAAAATATGACCCTTGACTTAAAGGTCCTATATTACACAAAATGGATTCTTGTGAGCTTCAAGTCATGTTTTAATGTTGGCTCATCAAAAACAAACTTTGATTTGTGTTTTGTTTCATTCACACACATTTGAGTAACCCTTTATTATTAGTCTGTCTACATCTCCAAAGCTCCAAATGCTCTGTTCCACCTTGTGATGTCATGAAGCAGTAGTTTGTGTACAGCACCTTTTACTTTTTAGTTCAGTAGAGCTTGGTAATTCCAGGACTGAAATGATCCAGATGATTCTAGTGAAGGTGTATGGAGTTTAAAAACACAGTGGAGCACTTCCTGTATTACCACATGACATCCCAAGGTGGAACAGTGTTTTCTGTTAGTAGAGCTCACCGTAAATCTGCAGTGTTTGTGTGTTAAATATGTGTCAATGAAACAAAACACACTTAATGAGGTATTCCAAACAAAACAACATAACGTCTCCATGGAAACAAGCACATGATGGACCTGTCACCAGAAAAGTTACGTACTGCAGCTTTAAGCCAAGATTTGAATGACTATGATTGTTTAATACCTCTTTTGGCACTGTCTTAATTATTGTGAAGACTTAGTCATTTTTGAGCAATGGATAAACTTAAAATGATCTCAAAATGTCTCTTGTGCACCTTTGAATTCTCAGGATTTTGACATGACACTAGTCCTAGTCTTGGCAGAGTCTTGAAGTTACATATTGCCAGTTCAGTCCTTGTCCTGGTTTAGTCCTGGTTCAGTTTTAATCCTGGTCTAACAGTGGATGTCAGGTCTGTCAGTCATAGCACTAAATAAAGTTTGTTTTTTGTTTTTTATTAAAAACATGTGAAATATTGTAACCTTGGTCCTATTTTTTGCTTTCATAGAATAAATTATATATATTTCACACTTAAATACATACAGATTTCTTAAACTCACCAAAACACAACTGTTCAGCAACATTTCAAATTAAATAAAAATAGTTTGCTCTGTTCTCAAACAATAATAAAGTGCAGCTCTAAATATTACACATATTGAGGCTCAGTTTAAGCAGAGCTGCTCTTTCTCTTTGTATTCTATGAAGGGAAGGGGGGGGGGGTCCGCCACATACTTGTTTCCATGGAGATTTTACCTTTTAGAATGGCCTTAAATGTATCTATCTCCATGGAGACAAGCAGGTGACCAGTGTAGAAGCTCTCCGCTCCCAGTAAGCAATAAAAACACCTGTAATCTACTAGAAGTATAAAAATTTGAAGTTACATATTGTGCCTTTAATTAAAACTTCATACTTTGCAGCTGATGTCGTCACCATTCCCTGTGTGATGCTAACTGTAGGGATGCTCTGTCTGATACTTTGTTAGACTTTAATCTGAGATCTTTAAAGGGACAGTGTGTTAGATTTTTACCTGTTAATTACTGAAATTGAAGATACCCATTCAAAAATACAGTGTTTTCCAAGCCTTTTCACTTCCATCATGAAATCAAAGTATTCTTGTGGACTTAGATATAGTCACATAAAAGGGGGATCTTCCCCATGCAGAGGCAGCCATTTTGAATACGAGAGCCGCAGAAGGACATTTGGGCTCCGCCTTCGGCAAGGCTCGTGGTTTTGGGTAAACAACACAAGCATGCTGCCGGATCAGACGTCGTAATGGATCTAACACGTGTTTTGGACTAAATTGTTTTACTGGATTTTATTCGCTGGATCCTTACGGACAGATTGAGAGCAAGTTTATGGTGAAATACAGAGTTTGACCTGTGCAAAGCATTCTAAGGTAAGCTAACCTCGTTTTGTGCTTTTCCGTATAAAAGCCCCATGTGCTCGGGGAGTGATTGTTGTGCAGGGAAATGAATTGCATAGTCAAAAAGAGGAGACTGTAAGGTTTCATTTGAGGTGTAGAGTGTCATGGTACATGATCGGGAATATGTGTTTTCATGAGAGAAAAAAAAAAACGGGACCGCGTTTTATTTATACAGTAGCGGCGTGCGGACCTCAAGGTCTGCCGTAGCTAAAACAGAAAGTGCAATAGCACCATCCACCTATGCGCCACGAATCCTACACACTGGGGCTTTAATCGTTGCTAATATGAGCACTGTGTCACCATGGAAACTGAATATTCCAAACAACTTCACCAAGCCTGTTAAAATCGACCGCGCCCACCGCATCTCTGACCACGAGCGCCCGCGGATCATCATCGCCAAACTCCACAATGATCATGACCTGTTCAACATCCTTAAACTCAGCAGGCAGCAGGCTGCTCTCCGTCATCACGGCACTAAAGTGTTCATCTTCACAGACTACACAGCTGAGGCGTCGTCCCAGCGTCACGCTTTCAACAGCGTCAAGAAAAAACTGATGCCAATGCAAAGTGTTACCTGCGGATTCCCAGCTAAGCTTCAAGTGGTCTACAACAGTGAGGTCAAAATATTTACCACACCTGTACAAGCTGAGCGTTTTGTCAGCTCGGTAATTGACAACAAATGCAGTCATACAGTCAATAACAATGCAGTCAATGATCTGTTACTCTGCTGTGTAACTGGGATGTGCCGCTTTGTTCCTGTTCTATGCGGCTTATAGGGTTGGGGTTTTTTTTGTTATTTTTTTATTTTAATATTTCATTTTGTTCACCTGCCAGTGCTTGTACTTCAGCCAGTATTTAGTCGATCTCTGAGTAAATGCATGGTAATATTCCCAGGTCTGGTTTGAGCCCTCTCACTTTTTCACCATGGTTATGGAGCGAAGCGTCGCTATGAAAGGAGTTCATTTATGGAAAAGTCTTGACAAAGAAATCAAAGGATCAAGAACAATAATGGCATTTAAAAAATACATTCCAGTGCAATATGTATGTAAGAAAAAGGAAATTAAGTTGTTGCGCATAAAAGTGATGTCTGATCGCAACTGATTAATATTTGTGATTGAACTGAAATGTATTGATTTGAAATGTTTTAAAGTAACTCTCAGTTTTAACTTATTGTCTGGAAAAGGAAAAAATGGCGCAGGCAACAGAAAATGACTCTTCTTTCTGCTCCTTTTCATTCATTTCTTGTATATTTAATATTAGGACACTGTTAATGTCTTTTTTATACTTTATGAAGTAAATAAATCAGTCAATCAACCAACCAATCAATTAAATAAATAAATAAAATATGTAAGGCGTTACAAAAACTCAAAGTATTTAGTTTTTTCATTTGTATTTATTTGTGATCACATGTTTTAGTTTGTGTTATGGAAGGCTAATTTCATTTTTTTTTTTTTTTAGCTGATACTGATATCCAAGATTTAGCCTGCTGCTGTGGTCGATAACAGTATTTGCCCATACCGATATTTAGCAAAGAGCAGAGAGGGGCAGGCAGGGGCAGGCAGGGGCAGGCAGGAGCATGCGGGGCAGAGCTGTTGTTCAAAAGTGTTAAAGTTGTGACCTTAGGTCATGTGAGAGCACTAACCCTAACCCTAACCCTAAGCAACAGGGAAAAGGGCAGTGAGACGAACAGTATAAAACATTTTGTTCAATCAGTTTGCTCAGTTATATGCAATATTAGACAGTTCCAGAGAGAAACTACAGCCAATTAAAAAGGGAGTGTGATGCTTTCATTGTTTCTCTAAATCTAACCTTTGTTCAGTCACAACACTCATAGTAACTGTTAGCATTCGCAAATCATACATACAAAATATGCTCCACATTAAATGCAACTTTTCTTTTGGACGGTCCACCACCAGCTTGTCTTCATGGAGATATTACCGTTTTGCCTTGATCATTCTACAATATGGAAATAAACTTGGTAATCACAATGGAGTCAGATCTATGGAGAAGCAACTCTGCACAATGTAAGTGTTATGTATGAACCTAGTGATGATATGCCAATAGTCACCAATAGGTGGCAGACTGTCACTAGGACATGCTATGTAACCCCTGGAGTTCTTCTTTTGTGTTATAAGAAAGAAGTAAGTTAGCAAGAAGCAAGTCCTCTGTGCTCTGTGTGTCAAGTAAAATTGTTTACTTAGTTACACTATAAGGGAGCAATATAATAACATAAATTGGCGACGAGTTGTGTAGTCCTGAACACTTCTCATTGATTGGCTGTGAAAGTGATGCCAGCTTTGTGCAAGTTTGGACCGAAAGAACACCCACATTGTCTATGGCTAATGTGCTAGTCAACAATGAGCCACTCTTATTTTTATTTATTTATTTATTGGTTTATTTGACAGGGACAGTGTACATTAATTAACATATCTGTAAATGTACCAGAATTAGCCAAAAGGTTATTTTTCATCTGTTGTCCCTGGACAGATCTTAAAATGGCCTCCCTAAAAACAATGATGGCCAAATAAAATTACACAGTGAACAATGTACAATTATTAACAAGTAGTAAAATTTTAGCTAAAACTATAAATCCAACTGATAAATACAGTGTACATAAAACTTTAAAATTATCGACAGTTAAAAAATCCCACACACATCACAACAAGACAGCAGAGACACAAGAGGCAGCACAGTGGAGTTCGAGGAAAGAAAATAATAAACATTAGTGATGACAGGTCTGATGTGTTATGAACCAGTTTTTTAGATGTTTTTTATACAGGTTGTATGTGGACAGTTCTCTGATGTTTGAGGGGATAGAGTTCCACTCCTGGGCGGCTGTAACGGAAAAGGCGCTCTGACTGAGTGCACTTTTACGCAAGGGAACAATACAGTCTCCCCGGGCCGCCCCTCTGGTCACTCTGGGTGTGGTGGTCCTGATGTTTATGAACTGCGTGAGTGGAGATGACAGACCATGAATGATTTTGTATATTAGACAGAGATTTTAATATTTTATGACATTCTCCCAACTTAACAGTTTATGTTTTTTGTAAAATGGTGCAGTCCAGTATTTTGATTTGTGAAGAATCCCTCAGTCGTCCAGGTAGAAAAGGAGAAATTCAAACGGCAGATGACGGTCCACTCTGGCACGCCCCTCTTGTGAAGTGGCTTTAGAGCAGGGGTCGGCAACCTTTATCACTCAAAGAGCCATTTGGACCCGTTTCACACCGTAAAGAAAACACTGGGAGCCACAAAACCCTTTGTGCCATAGAGTTACATTTTGAAAATGAATGAACTAAAATAAAATACATTTTAATTAAATACAGTGGTCCCTCGCTGTTTCGCAGATTTTTTTATAGTGTATCAACACGCATTGTGTTCTGCATCCTGATTGGCTAAGGGACTGTAGACCTTTGTCTTTGTCAGTCATTCTCCTCCGTGCCATGTCTCCTGTACAGTACAGAATGCGGTCAGTTTGCCAAATTTATTTAAATGTTTGATCACGAGCAGTGTGACTCTGAAGCAGTGACGGACTGAGCGGTCTGGCATTTGGGCACATGCCAGAAGGGCCGCGGCCGTGCGTCTCACCTGGGGCCGGTCGCGCCGGTCATGCTCTGTCATGGATTTGACCACGATGAGCAGGTGCACGTGTCCGCACGCACACTTCTCCGGGTGGTCAATGAGCATCGGGAAGTAGCGACAGTGTTTCTGCAGAACGAACTGGTGGAACCTGGATTCCAGGCGGCGGAACCAGTCCTGAAAGTGCACGGATGTGTTCTCACTACTTCTGTGTTTGAATGAGAAGCAGTCCGAGCCGCACCAGGCTCCGCTTTCAGCCCTAGTGCGTCCTTCTCTGGAGCATGAGGAAGGATGCGAAGACCAGGGACAGACTCAGCAGACTCAGCGCACGGTGCAGAGCTGTAGAACCCCTCCCCCCCGTTCCACGGTAGGTGTAAAATGCCAGGGCCGATGATCCCAGCCCGTCACTGCTCTGAAGTGCTGTGTATCTTTGCAAGTTTTCTCCCCAACAAAACCTGCAACAGCGCAGCGGCGCCTCGGTTAGAGGAACTGTGAAATACACGCATATTTATACACGCAATATAAAGCTGACTACTTCACGGATTTCGCCTATCGTGGGTTAATTCTACAACTTAACCCCCACGATAAATGAGGGACCACTGTACTGAGCTGCACTGTGCCGACCCCTGGGCTAGAGCATTGTGTTTAAAAGTGTACTCATGCCTGAATTCATGTCTATTTGACAGGAGAAGCCCCTATATAGTGTAGTTTGCACATTCTTTTACTTCTAAGGTAGGATTATATAGTTGGTATAAAAGTGCAGTACAGCCTCTGAAAAGCAAAATGCACGCATAAAAAAATAAAATGCTTATAACTTTGGAATAGAAGCAGATAGAACCAAGATTCCAAATGCATTTTGTACAGGTTTAGAAGCCCTACTTGCACAGCAAAATGGAGGTGATATCTTTTGTAGTTTTTTCACAATTTCACTTTTTAACCATGTTAACTCTATCAGCCTGTTCACTTGTAAACTTCGGCGTAGACATCCGCTGAACGTGAACAGGCTGATAGAGTTAACATGGGCGTAGTGATACGAGTGGAGAGAGACAATACGCAAATGCGGAATACGCTGCTGGATGTTTCGTGGACAACTGTTTCAGACGCAAATATATCACCTTTCGGACAAATGTTTTGTTTTGAGAAGAAAAACAAGCTTTATTTCATGTTACAGGGAAGTTACCGGACCTACTTACGTGGGCTCCAGAAAGCGAGCCGAACCGGGATCAGCTGAGACTGTCAGAGGTAAGCCGGTGTCAACACACGTAACTTTTAGAAGGAAACCCATACAGATTAACATTTAAAAAATGCACTATCCCTTTTAAAATACAATACATTCCTTCCCTCAAGCAACACACAACAATAAGGTTAGATATCAAAAATAAAAAAGATGTTATAAAACAGGCAAGTTGTTACCTGGCCAGCCAAATGATATCTCTCTGTATTTGCTATACAGCGAGATACCATTTGGACACCCTCGCTCCACCCTTGCTCCCCCGGTTAACAACGGACTCTGCCATTCTGATTCGTTCAAAGATGGTGACGTCAGTGCACCCGCCTTTGCCCGCAACGTCACTCTTAGGCAGCGGAAGTTCCTCCTCAGTTTTGAATCAAGATGGCGCATCGGAGAACTGAACGTCCCTTCCATTCAGCTGTAAAATTGGTCTTAAATGACCTAAAACACATCGATTCCTTAAAACCACAGCAGCTGACAGCTCTAGAGGCCTTTCTTTTCTTTCTTTTCTTTTGTTTGATTGGTTCACGTCGCTGTCCGTTAACTGTTCTCTGATTGGTTCACTTAGCTGTCTGTCTACGCGCAACGGCAGCGCATTCTGGACCAAGCATTACCAGACTCGCCGCTGGTACAGCGATGAGTCATGGATTCTTCCAGGCAAGGCAAGTTGGCTATTAAAGGCAAAAATCAGAATGATTAGTGCTTCAGTCACTCATATGAGTTTCAGTAACTGTGAAAGTGCAACATATCACTGATAAGAAGATAGACATTACTAGGCAGTTATAGACAACACTAGCATGTTAAATCCAATATGTCTTTTTTATGCGTGTAATCAACTTTTCTTAAAGGGACAGTGTGTAAGATTTTTACCCATTAATTACTGAAATTGAAGATACCCATTCAAAAATACATTGTTTTCCAAGCCTTTTCACTTCCATCATGAAATCAAAATATTATTTTGGACTTAGATATAGTCACATAAAAGGGGGATCTTCCCCATATAGAGGCAGCCATTTTGAATACGAGAGCCGCAGAAGGACATTTGGGCTTATCCTTCGCCTAGCCTCCTGCTAGCAGCTGCTCAGCCGCTGCTAGCAGGAGGCTAGCAGCGGCCTGAGGGAGTGGAGGAGAGGAGAGAAGGGGGAAGGGGAGGGGGGAACGGGGGAGCCTCGTGGTTTTGACAAGCATGCTGCCGGATCAGACGTCGTAATGGATCTAACACATGTTTAGGACTAAATTGTTTTACTGGATTTTATTCGCTGGATCCTTACGGACAAATTGAGAGCAAGTTTATGGTGAAATACAGAGTTTGACCTGTGGAAAGCATTCTAAGGTAAGCTAACCTCGTTTTGTGCTTTTCCGTATAAAAGCCCCATGTGCTCGGGGACTGATTGTTGTGCAGGGAAATGAATTGCATAGTCAAAAAGAGGAGACTGTAAGGTTTCATTTGATGTGTAGAGTGTCATGGTAGACGATCAGGAATGTGTGTTTTCATGCGAAAAGAAAAAAAAAAGTGACCGCGGGGCCGCGTTTTATTTATATCGTAGTTCGCACAGCGCCGGGTGCGCGCAACAACGCGAGCTGTCTGCGGTACGGCGCGCCCGGGTGACCCTCGAGGTCTGCCGTAGCCAAAAGAGGAAGTGGAATAGCGATATCCACCTATGCGCCACGAATCCTACACACTGTACCTTTAACAAAAAAGAAAATCAGAGAAAGCTCTTGACACTGAATAACTAATACTTTCTCTCCAACTCATAACATTTCCTTAGTCTCCTTTGAGACAAAAATAATCTGTGTGTGTGTGTGAAGTACATTTCTATACACACAAATCATAAGTATCTAAATACAGAAATGCACCAATTCTGATTATACATTGTATTTTCACACGAAAGTAAATTAGCCAAGTCAGTTTTAGCCCAAATCAAATATACATTGCCAATACATGAATGTCTAAATAAATCACCCAATCCACTAACCGTGACAATAAAAACGCTAGTATCATACAGTTGTTATGGGATAAAGCTGCCATGCAGACTACTGAGCAGTGTACAGTGAAACATCAGACAGACAGTGAAAGTTTTATCAACGCGACACAACACTGGCACAAAAGTTAACCACGCATACGAACCATGTTCATAAATAGCGGTAGCGCACCAAATTAACTTAAACAACAGCTCAATAAATGGAAACAGCATATCTTACCGGTAGCGTAGATCTCCTGACGAATCCGCCCTCCGGTGCGAATTGGGACACGGCTATACAAACATTTTGTGCTCGCTTCCGCATATAGTCCGCGCCGCTCACATGATTGGCAGTTAACCAGCCAATAAGCTTCAACCACCCACTTACTAACCCGTGATTTAGCGAACGCAAACACACAGGGCGGCTTCT
This sequence comes from Paratrypauchen microcephalus, assembly GCA_036785185.1. Taxonomy (NCBI): domain Eukaryota; kingdom Metazoa; phylum Chordata; class Actinopteri; order Gobiiformes; family Gobiidae; genus Paratrypauchen; species Paratrypauchen microcephalus. Next base: position 15,697,430 of record JAVJIX010000004.1, on the reverse strand, counting down.
GCGCCATGAGAGAGACCGCTCAGGAGCTAGCAAACCGATTCTTGGCCATAAATCCGGTGCATCGGACCTTTCGTAGTGCATTTGGACCGATCCGTGCTCCCTTGATCGGAACACTCGGATCACAGAGGTCACAGACCGATAACCGATCCAAATCGGTTAAAGGTCCCATGACATGGTACTTCTTGATGCTTTTATATGGCGCCTTAATGGTTCCCTAATACTATAAATGAATCCTTCTTCAAAATCAAGACTCAGTGCATGAGAAAGCCCCATGAACACAGTCAGAGTCATAAATATGTCTCTCAAACACTTTATTCTGGGCGTTGTTGCTTGAATGCAAATGAGGAGGACAGAGACAGGCCAGAGCAGCGGGTGGGGTGTGGCCAAACTCTCCGCTTTTTCCTCGTTTAGCAGTGCGATGTGCGCTGGACCCACTTCCGTGTTTAAGCAAAGAGGAAGATATGAGACGATTTCCATTGAAAAATAAACACATTTCCACTTAAACCACTGCTGTTTCAGAGGTTCGGAGGCTCGGATAAACGACATCCGAGCCTGGAAACACTCTCACGTGCCTCCAGGCAAATAAAAAAAACACGTCTCGCATTGCGTAGCTCATTTGCGGTCCAAACTCTATGGCCATGAGTTCCATAGACTTTTTTTCAAACGCGGAAAAGGATCGCAAATGCTCAGTTTACACATATCGCAACTTTTAGCCATGGTGGGTGGCCATAAACAGGCTAGGGGAGCTCACGTTAACGTTCAAAAACCTCAGAAAGTGAAAATTTCATGCCATGGGACCTTTAATCTTTACACCTCTACTAATTTTCAAATGGCCTGTTTTTAATTTGCTTACACAATACTTAAGCCAGATCAAATCTCTTGTTATTAATTCAGTTAAATTGATTCAATAACAAAAGCTGAAGTGATCACAGTTAAAGTAACTGTATAAAATATGTTAGATTGTTTGCATTACCTGACACTGGCAGGGCGTATACTATGCACTATGCATTCCTGAAAAATAAAAAGATACAATTTTAGTATAACCAAATATTTGTGACTTTGATTTACAAAACTATAGTATCTCATATAGTAGACCTATACTAAAGAGAGAACAGAGCATTACTTAAAAAGAAAATCTTACAGTTTATTAAGGAAAGAACATTGTCCTTGTATAGTTACAATGCAAATGTAATTGGCATAAAACATCACATAGGCCTATAGTACAACAAAAATAAATACATCATCTGAGAAACTTTTTTTTGAAAGAAAGTGACTGAATTGCTACATCCAAATCTGCAGTGGTGCTTGTTGTACTGGTTCATGGGTAGTTCGAAGCCAGGTAGTAGGTTGCTAGTAGGTTGTAGCCAACGACTCTTGAACTAGAAGTGTAGTTTACAACAACATTACAGCACTGACCCTAATCAGTTTGTAACATGCTTGTTTTGAATGACAGGTTGAGAAAAGGGGTGATAGTTATGGCCATGGAGTAACAAAATACTTCACCATTATTTATAAATGTATACACTGGAAGGTTCAGCGGCATGATGTAGGAATCTCAATCATTTCAGCCAGTCTTGTCCATAATTATGCCTCCACTTGTGCTCTCCTAATTTCTTCCGTCACTCTGTTCAGAGTAACATAAAAACTGGACAAAACATAATTATGGAGTCTCACAGAAGGGAATGGGGTTGGGGGGTGGACATCATATATTTTATTTACACTGCTTCCCCCATAGGATGAACGGTAAGGATGGTGGTCACTTCATATTGATACTTCATATTCACAACTGTCCTGCTAAGAGACAAGCAGAAAAATATTAATACACCACACCAGAGGAATATGCTTGAATATAAGTAACAAGAAGAATATGCAAGATTGAATAATAATTAAATAATGGAATAATAAATACTTACTCCTCCTGTCTCATAGAGTGGGTTATCAAATTCTGTTTCCACAGTGATTTGTCAGTATGGATGAGGATAGATGAGAGGCAATCTTAAATTGGAGTGATAGCGGCACCTGAAGGACAGATGAGAAAATAAAATATAATTCTGTAATAAATGCTAATATTTTTGCTTTTTTGAAAAACATAAATTGTTACATTCGTCTTTGGAATGTAACAATTTATATGGCATTATGTTATAAAAACGTTATTAAAAACAACAAAAATAGAGGTTAGTAAGGAATACCTTATGACATAGACATAAGCTCCTCCCAGCAGCACAGACAGTACGAGCACTAGGATAAAAATGGACAGGGCTATTTTCCCTCCTTTGAGAGTAGAGTGTGCTGTCTCTTCTGCAAATAAAAGATAGCAAACACCTAGATTAATACAAGGTTTATTGTGGCAGAAATGAGCAGCAAGCTTAGATGGATGCTCTATGTGTAGTAAATCCAACATCAGATGGGGCAAAGAGACATTTGAAATGAACATGAAAAGAAGATTTTATTGATGCATTGCAGAGCCCACGCACAAACACCAACATACACACACTCACCTTCCAAAGCATGGTTGCCAAAGCACTCATGGTTGGCTGCAAGACATTATTCTGTCAGTCAGTGCAGACATTATGAATACTGACTTCATTGATATAATTGGTGGGGTTCTTTGCATTAAGTCAGTGCTTCTCAATTATTTTCTGTGACGCCCCCCTAGGAAGAAGAAAAAATTTCACGCCCCCCTCCCTGCGCGTGACTATAAAGAGTATTATTTGTCTAAGAAATTGTTAATAATACACCTCTGCATAACACTGTATCCTTTATTAACATTAAAAACAAAAAAGAAAGAAACGTCCAACAAAGACTGCACTGTCTTTTTGCATTGAGGACTCAAATATTAATATGTTTTTAATGCAGCTTTGCGCATATTTGTTTACGTTTTACAGAAACAAAACTTAAAATCACATGGTCCATTTGCATAAACTCAAAGCGCTGAAAAAAAAAACCTCTCCTTGTGCCGCTGATGCGTCAGCTTCTGTCGGACTAAAGGACACGACTCAGTGGAATATACGTGTTTTTTCTGTGACAGAGGATGTTCTGCTGATGGTGAGTCTGTTCTGTATATCCCGTATTTAAGGTTGCCGACCCCTGCCCAGAGCAACAATGAGAGCGCCACTGCCAACTACTGTTGTTGATGTGCAATTACACTTAGTTCTAGTTCAATACAGTACAGAACTAGTACAGTTCTAGTAGTACAGTTGTAGTACAGTACAAAAAAGCATGTTTCCCAGGGTCACACGTGCCCCCCCGGCATCACACGCCCCACTATTTGAGAAGCACTGCATTAAGTTAAGCTGAATTAGACTTTATGTCATCTTCCTTAATTTCCCTTTCTCTTTGTAATTTAATGTATCTTTATAAATGTATGTTTGGTTGTTTCTTTACAGTTATCTTAGTTGAGTAACTGTTCTCTTGTCTGCACACAATAACTAAGTCACTAGACTGAGAATTCAGTTGAGCAACTTTTTGCTATGGTCAACAGTGCCCTCTTAAGTCAGAGAACGGCATTACATAACTGATGATTTATACATGTCCGGGTTTAGACTCTGAAATTATTTGTGAAAACCTGGCTGTTTCTCAGCATCACTCTGCATCTGAAGATCTGTCCCCCATCGCCTGTGCACTCCCAGATGAGCTACAGTTCAGGGGACTCTACACCGCACCCTCCTGCTGCACCTCGCTCCCAGTGCCCCGGGTCAACTGTCAATCTGACTTTTACATCAGGAAACATCACCTTTATCTCCCCAGCTACGAAAGGAGCACAGATCCACCTAGAGACTACTACAGCAAACTGAGAGCCCACTTTGAAGACTCGTGGTCAGAGACCATTCTGTAGTGTCAATGTATAGTGTCAGTTTCAAAAAAATGGGTCAGAAGGAGGTCTGAAGGAAGGCATAGTCGAAATTGAGGTTATTCAGCATTTTAATGTAAAAATAGCAGCGTACAAACAGAATGGTGACATCAGACATCAGCATCCATATTACAGCTTAGCAGAGAGACGTCGGCCATGAAGAGGGACATGAAGAGAACCCCCCAGTGGGGTTCAGGTCACACACACACCCCCACACACAAACACCACAAGGGGCTGTCTTTAAATACAGTACACTGTTGAATATTTATGACATCACCAACCGGTACCCTATAGGAGAATAGTTTAACTATGCAGAGTGTCAAATAGTGAGGTCAGCCAATCAGACAACAACTGTCACAACACAACCCCACAGTAAATGTAGCATTAGCTGTTTACAGCACCCTGTGTATATAACCCAAAGGAAAGGGTCACACCTCAAATTAGTTTACAGCCTTTTATAACCTATAGCCACACTTGATGTATACAACATATGGAGAAACAAATGGTGAGGTGAGACGGTTCCCACAGTAAGTAACTTAAAACCCAGAGATATAAAAGACTAGAATATGAAGAACACTTCCAGCATAAAAGAATAGATCTCACAATAGTCAACTTCACCCTTATAGCAGAGCAGTAAAAAATCTAATCTTCAAACTTACAATGGTATCAAGACATTCAATTGTGAAGAAACAACCAAAATGTGTTATGGACAAGTGTTCTCTTGCCATTATGTTGTGTTCTACTGTTTAGCTAGTGTTACTCATGCTTATTTATAAATTGTGGAATCAACTTACCAGGTCTAATGAACAGCAAATAAAGAAGCTGCACGGGATTGCATGAACTTTATTGAAAAGTATTTAACATAAAAACAAAACAATAATAATAAAAAGAAATCACACACACCTACAGTGAGGAAAATAAGTATTTGAACACCCTGTAATTTTGCAAGTTCTCCCACTTAGAAATCACGGAAGGGTCTGAAATTTTCATCGTAGGTGCATGTCCACTGTGACAAATTTCATCTTTTTTTTTAGATTATGTCTCTCACAGTGGACATGCACCTATGATGAAAATTTCAGACCCCTCAATGGTTTCTAAGTGGGAGAACTTGCAAAATTGCAGGGTGTTCAAATACTTATTTTCCTCACTGTATCCAAAAACAAAAATCAATTCTTGTTGCTTGGAAACATGCATTTCCTAGTTTCCTCCTCTCATACGCAGCACCAAGTGGAGGGTAGATTCCTTCTGGATGTTGTAGTCTGAGAGGGTGCGACCATCTTCAAGCTGCTTACCAGCAAAAATCAGCCTCTGCTGGTCAGGAGGGATACCTTCTTTGTCCTGGATCTTTGCCTTGACATTCTCAATGGTGTCACTAAGTTCCACCTCCAAAGTGATGGTCTTTCCGGTCAGGGTCTTGACAAAAATCTGCATCCCTCCTCTCAGACGCAACACCAAGTGGAGGGTGGATTCCTTCTGGATGTTGTAGTCTGACAAGGTGCGACCATCTTCAAGCTGCTTACCAGCAAAAATCAGCCTCTGCTGGTCAGGAGGGATACCTTCTTTGTCCTGGATCTTTGCCTTGACATTCTCAATGGTGTCACTAAGTTCCACCTCCAAAGTGATGGTCTTTCCGGTCAGGGTCTTGACAAAAATCTGCATCCCTCCTCTCAGACGCAACACCAAGTGGAGGGTGGATTCCTTCTGGATGTTGTAGTCTGAGAGGGTGCGACCATCTTCAAGCTGCTTACCAGCAAAAATCAGCCTCTGCTGGTCAGGAGGGATACCTTCTTTGTCCTGGATCTTTGCCTTGACATTTTCAATTGTATCACTAGGCTCAACCTCCAAAGTGATGGTTTTACCAGTCAGAGTCTTCACAAAGATCTGCATTTTGCCCTGTTAAAAGAAAAGTGACATTGGATTTTAGGAATTGTACCCAGAGGCCGATAACGCCATCTCACGCAGGACCGTTAAAACAATACCCAACTAGTGTCAAGAAAGAACTTGTAGATGTAAGATATGCATAATTGTCTTATTCCATAATTTTTGTCGAGTATAATATACTGATATTAGATAAGAGTGACTAGGTTTGCGTGAGTTAGCCAACGGTAGTGTTAGCAACCACTGTTAGCTTGCTAGCGTTACCGGGCGACGTTGTACTCCATTAGCATGCCATTAATTAATATGTAATATTATTGAATTAAAAAACACACATTACGCTCCTCCAAATTAACCGTTTTAAAAATATTCCCGTGTACTTACTTTTTCACTTTTTGTTCCACGGGCAGTACAGTAAAACTATGATTCTGAATTTCGATTTGCTGTATGTTGGACACATATGGCAGAATTTACAATAAAGCTGACTTTGATCTTCCAATCAATCCAATCAATCAAACAAATATTTATAAAGCGCTTTTCATACAAAATGTAACACAAAGCGCCTTACAGTGGTTAATACTTAGAAGATTGACTTTGATCTTTGACTCCTGTTCGCCTAAGTGTCACCATGCCAACAAAGCCGCTGTTCTCTGAACTTTATAGATACCCTCCTTTCTTGATATCCTTCCGCTGCAGCGTAAAGTAGGACCAGCACAGCAGAAGCGTAAGTAGTGTATGCGCAACACAGAAAATAATACGGAGCCTTGGAAGTGTCATAGGTGAATAAATAATAAGAAAGCGTGGGAACGACTTATAAGGCATGCACACAAGTTATAACCCTTTGCATTATAGCATGCGCTAAAGCGTGGGAATGACTTATAAGTCGTGCGCACAAGTTATAAAGCCTTTTTTGTTGTTTCCTTATTCTCATCTTCTGTCTTTTTGTTGTCCTGTTATGGGCTGTGTCTTTTATTTTGGCTTTATTGTGGTGCTGTTGCACTTTGTGACCAGTAGATGGCAGTTGAAGACCAGATATGAATCTGAGTAGCCTTAGTAACAAGAAGTGTGATGAAAATGAAACCTAAGAGAGAGTGTGAGGAAAACGAAACTTAACAGAGAGTGGTGAATCGAAGGCAGCAGTTGCGTGTTGTTCGAGCTGTAATATATTGCAGAAATGAAAGCGAGGGAACGATTTGTAACTCGTCCCCTCACTTTTAACTACTCGAGCGCATGCTATAACGCAAAGCGTGCGCAAGGGTTATAACTCGTGGGGGAGCCTTATAAGTCGTTCCCACGCTTTATAACTCGTGCACACACCTTATAAGTCATTACCATGCTTTATAACTTGTGCGCACGCCTTATAAGTCGTTCCCACGCTTTATAACTCGTGCGCACGCCTTATAAGTCGTTTCCATGCTTTGTTATTATTTATTCACCTCTATGACACTTCCAAGGCTCTGAAAAATTAGACAAAAGCAACTAGCGACAAATCTAGCGACTTTTTTTGATGATCAGAGGCTCCAAGATCGCGGGAGAGGGAAAAAAAATAATTGCGCCGTTTTCTCTCTTTCCCCGTTCAGAGAAAGAGACAGAGAGGGGCAGTGGAAGAGAGACACACACCAGTCTCTCCTCTGCTCCCTCCCATCTCGTCAGATCGCCTCGGAGTCTGGTCATTCCTCTCTCTGTTTCTGTCATTCAGTTTCTCTCGTCACGTGCATATCCCTCTCATTCTTTAGAGCATTTCTTTTTTCTCCTCTTGTATTCAATCGCAATGCCACAACCAAAAGTGTATACACAAAAGTTTGCATTACCTGACGGGAGTGGGAAAAAGCTAGTTGTACAGCACAGAAAAGTTTAAAAAAGCTACTTCTTTAGCACCAAAAAAAACAAAAAATAAAAAGCTATAGTATGCTCATATAGTAGACCTATACTAAAGAGAGAACAGAGCATTACTTAAAAAGAAAATCTTTCAGTTTATTAAGGAAAGAACATTGTCCTTGTGTAGTTACAATAAAAATGCAATTGGCTATAGATCTTCACACAGCTCCAATAGTATCTACAAAAATAAATACATCAAATAAAAAACTTTTTTTGAAAGAAAGTATATGAATTGCAACACCAATAAAAGGTTAGTGTCACGGGGTAAGGAAGGTTAGGATGTGCCCCGCTCTCACGTTTGGATTGGCCCGCTCGCTCGTCTAGCTACTTTTAGCTACTTCTGGGCGGGCCAATAGCTACTTCCGATACTGGGGAGTTGGCAACACTGGTTGGGGGGGTGGACATCATATATTTTATTTACACTGCTTCCCCCCATCCAGCAGAGAATAGGATGAACGGTAAGGATGGTGGTCACTTCATATTGATACTTCATATTCACGTCTGTCCTGTTCAGAAACAAACAGAAAAATATTAATACACTTGAATATATAAAAAATATGCTTGAATATAAGTAACAAGAAGAATATGCAAGATTGAATAATATTTAATGAGAAAATAAATTATAATTCTGTAATAAATGCAAATATTTTTGCTTTTTTGAAAAATATAAATTGTTACATTCATCTTTGGAATGTAACAATTTATATGGCATTATCTTATAAAAACATTATTAACAACAACAAAAATAGAGGTTAGTAAGGAATACCTTGTGATATAGACATAAGCTCCTCCCAGCAGCACAGACAGTACGAGCACTAGGATAAAAATGGACAGGGCTATTTTCCCTCCTTTGAGAGAAGAGTGTGCTTTTTCTTGTTGGCATCTAGGATTGTTTCAATTCTACTTATTACTTACCAGTGTTTACCTCTTGTGGCCTAAACCCAGAATCCTATGCCTCCCAGATTGTTTGTGGTGAAGGCGACGACTCAGAGACAAAATATATTCCAAAAGAAGTTTATTAACCCTAACAGAGGAGTTTTGATACAGAGCTCAGGATTCTAACTGTCCCTAAGGTTACAGAAGAATGGGATGTGCCTCTCCCTGCATTTGGTTTTTATGTCCTTGTTGGCTGCATTCCCTGGGGGGCAGGGTCTCCTGGAAATTTCCACTGGCGGGGCCCAGAGAAATGGTTACTTTCTCCTTATCAGCTTGAAATGGTGATTTATCAGCTTGCCCCGCACCCAATGCCAAACCCTGGGGATTCTCCACGGCTTCAGCAGAGACTCTGCTTTCAGTCCTATGACTCCACACCTCTGCCACGCAAAACAAATATCCATGGCACACAATAAAACATTAAAATCCTAAAACCGTAAAGTGTATGTTTATTATTTATTTCTACAATTCCCCCTTCTGTTGGTCACCTAGAGTGGCCGACATAAAATTCCCCTGAGTAAACAATAAAACTTAACTTTCCCAAAAATATAAAAGTATCAAAAATACATAATGCTAAATAGCTGAATTGTCCTCTCATGGTTACAAATACAAAGCTAACAACAATAAAAATTGTAACCTTTACTTTGGCTTCCCCCTTCTGACGAGCTACTCACTCAGAACCACTTTCTCATCAAATTCCTCAATGTCCAGCAGGTCATTCTCCTCCCAGGGAGGCACCCAGGTCACCATTTTGGACTCCTCCATCCGGGTGGTCCTCAGGGCCATGTATGCTCCCCCAGGTGGAGAAACCATCCTGCCTATTGTTCGAGACACCATTCCCTGTAGACATGGCAAAACACAGGGGCACAGTACACAAAACACAATAGCAATGGTCAGAAGGGGTGTAACTATTTTAAGGAGCACCTGCCACCAAGTCCCAGAGGTGAACCACATCCCAAAAAATTGAAATTTCTCCAATCTGGATCATGTGCTCCCTGTTACATCTGTTGAAGCAGATTAACTTGATCATGAATCATAGTCCAATTCTGAGTGGAATCGGGAATGTAGGTGCAATGATCTATTCCCATTTTAGCACACAATCCACCATCTGCCGTGAATAAGTAATCAAGAGCCACTTGATGCATAGTTAACATGGCTCTCATCGCTTTCTTCTCCAGGTCATCTCTTAATTGCGTAGTAATTTTGTCCAATGTTGAAGTTATGTTTTCTATGTCCACCATACCTCATTAATTCGGTGTCATAGATATGCCGACCCATACCATGGAAACAATGTCATCGTAATTCCCCTTTAATCGCTTATTAAAGGCGTACGTTCTTGTCCAAATGCTTGAGACCGAGAGGGTGGTTCCAGCGAATGAATTGTTCGACGACTTTCGCGATATGGATAAGTAAAGTTAATTACATACATGGCCGGGGCTAATTTGGGCAAATAACATGTCCCACACCAATTCTTGGGGAGATATAAATTTTCTTCCCACACACCCAGGCATATTTTAATGGCGCCGGAATTCCTTGTTTCCCCGGTAGGGACCACAACATAGTGGTCCAATTGGAATTTATAGGTCCTGAATAATTCATATCTTTCAAGAAGGCTGTAACATTCATCCTAAAGAAGTTGGAACCCAAATTTTTATGGGTGTTGCTTCCCCATGGGTATGCGGACTGTAAGTATGTCTGATTCTGTTCAGTTTGGTTAACTTGTTCAGCTATTGGCATTCTGATTTTTACCCGTGAATTTCCCAGAAAGATTGTCTTATTATTGCATTGCTGAGAGAATCCCAATTCTCCTGGCATGGGTTGCCGACCTACTGCAATCCCTTCCAAATTAGTTTTATTGGTTCTTTCGTGGAAAATGGAGGGATCTCACCAATTTGACCTATTCTTGAAGTATAGATCTGGGCACCAGGACACATTTCGTCCTCTGTACCCTAACAACGCACATACTATCTTGTGAATGAAGATGGAGTGGTGGTCCAGATTGCTGGGACTGGCGTGGCAGGAACTCTGGTCATTGAGAGGATCAAGTACCATGCAAGAAAAAGTAAAATTATTAAAAATGTAAACAAGTACCCATGTATTGCCCAGATTAGCCAGGCATTAGGTACAGGTGTAATTTTGCGCCTGTGAATCATAGTTACTCTCCCCCTTCTGTGCAGCCCGTGCTTCTGTGTGGCCCGTGCTCAGGGCGCACATCACGCTGTGGAGGAGATGACGCAGATGGTACCACTGGTTGCCACGACCTTGGAGCTGCACAGCACGATCCGTACATGCAACGACATTAAAAGGTCCTGTCCAACGGGGTTCCGACCACTTCCTGGAATGGACCTTAAGCAGGACCCTGTCGGGTAGATCAGGAAACTCCGCAGTGGCAATATCTGGTATTACTTCTCTGTTAGAAATCACCTGTGCAGATAGATAGAAGAAGAAGAAGAAGAAGAAGAAGAAGAAGACAGACTTTATTCATCCCCGTAGGGAAATTATTTCTCTGCATTTGACCCATCCTTCAGGAGACTGGAAACAAATTGTGAAAGTGAGAACCAGTAAGGCTTATACTGGAGGGGTCCACCGAAAGCGGTGGGACCAGAAGGTGTGCCCGGACCCGGCATCCTGCATCCGTACAGCAGCTCAAAGGGTGAGAAACCTGTGGGGCGAGAAATAGATGCATGTGCTTGTAGCAGAGCAGCTGGAAGTGCATGGAAGTGTTGGCAGGTGTGATTCCAGCTCCCACAGATGAATGCTGCCGTTGTGTCCTTGGGCAAGACACTTAACCCGCCTCGCCCCCAGTGTCTGCGTACACTGGTGTGTGAATGCGTGTGTGAATGGGTGACTGGTTCCTTGTTGTAAAGCGCTTTGGGTGCCTTGAAGGTGGAAAAGCGCTGTATAAAGATGTGACCATTTATCACACCAATGACAACAAGGGCTGTTCCTGTGACCTCTCCTCCTTCTCCATCTTCTCTTCCTCCTCCTCCATCTTATCTTCCTCCTCCTTCTCCATGTTCTCTTCCTCCTCCTTCTCCTTCTCTTCCTCCTTCTTCTCCATCTTCTCTTTCTCCGTGTACTCCGCCTCCATCTGCTTCTCCGACTGTAGGACGTTTGGGGGCCATAGTAGCCACACCACCTCCACAACATGACTGTGGAAAGATGTATGACAAGGGCAAGCTGTGCCGGGAATGTCAACTGGTCCCAGAGAACGAGAAAGTAGGTGGGCCAACAGTCTTTGGATGCAAACAGTGCAAACTACCTCTGCACATTGAGTGCTTTGGCAAGCACTATCGCTGGTATATGTAAGGGATGTAACCTGTTCAGTATGTAGTGCACTTCATCTTACCGCCTTATGGCCTTGGGACACTTCATTTTTTACAGTTTTGACCTGAATAAGAGCTGTTCTTTATTTCTTAAAACTTGAAAATATCGTGCACTGTACATGTTGTGACTGTTTTGTTTTATTTTTTCCATATTATTGTGTTTCTGGATTATTTTATATTTTTTTCTTAAGGTGTAGAATAATAAGCCACACTTCTCATAAAACCCACAAGTGTAAGCTTTCAAATACTTTTGGAATTTTGTCTCTGTGCTTCAGAGGCTGAGAAATCACTTATTTAATAGGCGTTGACATTGTTGAATTTCCAGGAAAAACCTCAGGATCTCACCCTTAAGATTTTCAGGCCTTTTTCCCCAGGCGTTTTAGGTCTAAATGGGTTAATTAATAAAGACAACTTTATCAAACACAACTTTATCAAATGTTCTTGTCTGTTGTATAAATTGTATTAGTGATGTTGGCAGAGGTGGAAAAATGCAGAAAAAATTTGATTAAGTATCTTTACTTGCTTAAAGCCTACTGAATTAGTACCCATCTATAAATCTACTTGAGTAAAAGTAAAACAGTGCTTGTTAATGTATTTTGAGTAAAATTACTTTAAATTGGTTACATTTTTCCATAACCTCTAGCTGGGCACCAGTAATCATTAGTAGGCTGTTTAGTCATTGTACACCCCTGGAAGTTGGGAGAAAAGTTTGTCAGCTGTGTAGACTTAGCTTTTTCAAAGTAATTGTGATGAGTTTTTAGTAATGCTAATCTGTTCGTCATTTTGGTCAATGTCTGTGCTATTTTAAAATAATATAATTAAAATATTAACCAAATTACCAGCCGCCTAGTCAGTAGTGCACTGTAAAACATTGGTAGGATTAAAAGATAAAAAAAGCAAAAAACATTGGTATATAAATGGTATATAAATGTATGAAAATGTTGCATGGTCATAAGGCTATGGGTTTCACGATATATAAATGCCTATAAATGCTTGAAAAATAAAGCTCCCTAGTGAATGCTAGCTTGTGTATCCTGACATATCCGGAGGTGAGCACAGTACCAGAACGTGACGTATTCGGAGATATACCAACAGTGAATACGTGAAACACGGACGATATCCAGTAAATATCCGGAGAACCGGATATGTAGCGTGTCGACACAGTGCCATTCCGGAGTTCAGAAATGCTCCGTATACGAGAACTGACACCAACGTATTCGGAGCGTGTCAATCCGAATATCTACAGATATTGTGAATATCCTGGGATATATGACTACAAACATCCCCGGAAACAATGCCATTTTTCCCAGTATTGGTGGGATATTGCATAGTCCTACGTCATGGGGATGTCCAGACCAAAGCCCCTCCGGAAGGGAGTCTAACATGGTCTCAGCATCCTCATGATCAGAATGTTCTCGTCCATAGTGACGCTGGAATTCTTCCTGCGCCAGGACGCTGGAGTCAGTTGCGTATATTTTGATACACCAGATGTCCGAAAAGGTGACCAGTCTACGTCAGGTTTCTGTGTGTGTCCAGTCAGTCATTTGTTGTGCCTTACGCACCATAGGTCCAAGCTGTCTGGCCTCATATGTGACACTTAAACCCAAAGAAATGTGTGGGACGGATTCGTCATCTATGAACAACAGGAGCAAATTTTGGGGCAGTGTGCAATCCGCGGCCACACCTATTTTAGAAAAATATAAAAATTTGGAGCTCAATTGTGCATCGGTACCTTCAAATGGTTCAAAATTTTCTCTGAAAATATCATCATGATTTCTGTCATAAAATAGGGTGCAATGCAGTGGGTCAGAAGGCGGTACAAATGCAAATTTAGAAGTTAGAAATGGTATCCAATGTGCATGAATAGAAGCAATATTAATACCCCCTTCTGTGGGCTCCTGATCCAGTAAATGACCAGTAAATGATTGCTGTCTGTGGTCTATCTTTCGGATCTAGGAGCCACTGACACGTAGGTGTAGGCACTTGGAGACAAGTGTGTGAGACGCCAGATGGAAATGAGACCACCCTGTCCGGGGAGCACAGTATAGAGGCGCCAGTTTTCATTAGCAGATCCCGCCCCAGGGGTCAATAATACACAAATGAGTGATACAAATTTTGACCAGCCATTGTCACAGGTAAAGGTTCAGTGAGGGGCAAAGATAATACCTTCCCAGCAAGACCAACCAAGGGAACAGTTTGTGTGGACAGCGGAAAGTGGTCAGTGCATAACTGATGATTTATAGTTGTCCGGGTCTAGACTCTAAAATGGTTTGTGTTGTGCTGTTTCTCAGCATCACGTGCATCTGAAGATCTGTCCCCCGTCGCCTGTGCACTCCTAGATGAGCTACAGTTCAGAGGACTCTACACTGCACCCCCCTGCTGCACCCTCGCCCCCAGTGCCCCGGGTCAACTGTCAATCTGACTTTTAGATCAGGAAACATTACCTTTATCTCCCCAGCTACGAAAGGAGCACAGATCCACCTAGAGACTACTACAGCAAACTGAGAGCCCACTTTGAAGACTCGTGGTCAGAGACCATTCTGTAGTGTCAATGTATAGTCAACTTCACCCTTATAGCAGAGCAGTAAAAAAATCTAATCTTCAAACTTACAATGGTATCAAGACATTCAGTTGTGTAGAAAACACCAGAATGTGTTATGGACAAGTGTTCTCTTGCCATTATGTTGTGTTGTACTGTTTAGCTAGTGTTACTCATGCTTATTTATAAATTGTGAAATCAACTTGGCAGGTCTAATGAACAGCAAATAAAGAAGCAGCACTGGATTGCATGAACTTTATTGAAAAGTATTTAACATAATAATAATAATAATAATAATAATAAAAATAATAATAAAAAATCACACACACCTACATTGAGGAAAATAAGTATTTGAACACCCTGCGATTTTGCAAGTTCTCCCACTTAGAAATCATGGAGGGGTCTGAAATTTTCCTTGTAGGTGCATGTCCACTGTAGCAAACTTCAGCTTTTTTTTAGGTTATCTCTCTCACAGTGGACATGCACCTATGATGAAAATTTCAGACCCCTCCATGATTTCTCAGTGGGAGAAAATTGCAGGGTGTGCAAATACTTATTTTCCTCACTGTATCTAAAAACAAAAATCAATTCTTGTTCCTTGGAAACATGCATTTCTTAGTTTCCTCCTCTCAGACGCAGCACCAAGTGGAGGGTAGATTCCTTCTGGATGTTGTAGTCTGACAGGGTGCGACCATCTTCAAGCTGCTTACCAGCAAAAATCAGCCTCTGCTGGTCAGGAGGGATACCTTCTTTGTCCTGGATCTTTGCCTTGACATTCTCAATGGTGTCACTAAGTTCCACCTCCAAAGTGATGGTCTTTCCGGTCAGGGTCTTTACAAAAATCTGCATCCCTCCTCTCAGACGCAGCACCAAGTGGAGGGTGGATTCCTTCTGGATGTTGTAGTCTGAGAGGGTGCGGCCATCTTCAAGCTGCTTACCAGCAAAAATCAGCCTCTGCTGGTCAGGAGGGATACCTTCTTTGTCCTGGATCTTTGTCTTGACATTTTCAATTGTATCACTAGACTCAACCTCCAAAGTGATGGTTTTACCAGTCAGAGTCTTCACAAAGATCTGCATTTTGCCCTGTTAAAAGAAAAGGGACATTGGATTTTAGGAATTGTACCCAGAGGCTAGTAACACCATCTCGCGCAGGACCGGTAAAACAATACCCAACTAGTGTCAAGAAAGAACTTGTAGACGTAAGATATGCATAATTGTCTTATTCCATAATTTTTGTTGAGTATAATATACTGATATTAGATAAGAGTGACTAGGATTTCGTGAGTTAGCCAACGGTGTTAGCAACCACTGTTAGCTTGCTAGCGTTACCGGGCGACGTTGTACTCCATTAGCATGCCATTAATTAATATATAATATTATTGAATTAAAAAACACACACTACGCTCCTCCAAATTAACCGTTTAAAAAATATTCCCGTGTACTTACTTTTTCACTTTTTGTTCCACGGGCAGTACAGTAAAACTGAGTAAAGCTGAATTTCGATTCACTGTATGTTGAACACATATGGCAGAATTGACAATAAAGCTGACTTTGATCTTTCAATCAATCCAATCAATCAAACAATATTTATAAAGCACTTTTCATACAAAATGTAACACATAGCGCCTTACAGTGGTTAATACTTAGAAGATTGACTTTGATCTTTGACTCCTGTTCGCCTAAGTGTCGCCATGACAACAAAGCCGCTGTTCTCGGAGCTTTATCCTCCTGGGACCTGAAGAAAAAAAGTGTATCTAAATGATTATTATTATTATTTTAATTTTCTATTTGGAGGTAAATTAACACCTTAGCATTTACATTTTGTTAATTTTATTTTTATTCATAATGTTGTAACATGTCCTCTGTAATGGACGCCGGCACATTTTGGTGTTAAATCCACGTGAAGTTAACCTAACAAAAACTTTTTTTTTTTTTTCTGACAAGCTTCTACAGTCACCTCAAAAAGTTTTTAGACTCACTTTTAATTTCTTATTTATTTATTTTTATATATTATGTTTTTATTTATTTATTTGAGTGTTTATTTACATATTTATTTATATTTTTATGTTTTATTTATTTATTTATTTATTTATTACTTTTTTTTTTTTTTTACATTTTTAGATTTTTTTGTATTTATTTATTTTTAATCATAGTGCAGCCACAAACTAGAGTCTCAAAACACTTAAAAGGCAGACTGGTTAACTCTATATGTCCACTATAAAGGACACAAATGAATGGGCCGGGTCTCAGGAGGTTATAGATACCCTCCTCCCTCGATATCCTTCCGCTGCAGCATAAAGTAGGACCAGCACAGCAGAAGCGTAAGTAGTGTATGCGTAACACAGAAAATAATTCGCCTTGGAAGTGTCAAAGGTGAATAAATAATGACAAAGCGTGGGAACGACTTATAAGGCATGTGCACAAGTTATAAACCGTGCGCACGCTTTGCGTTATAGCGTGCCCTAAAGCGTGAGAACGACTTATAAGTCATGCGCACGAGTTATAAAGCGTGGGAACGATTTATAAGGCCCCCTCATGTAATGCCTTACATTACTGCGTTACAGCAACAAGTAATTCATTTGTAGTGTGCCCCCCATTTTCTAGTCTTTTTTGTTCCCTTATTCTCATCTTCTTTTTGTTGCCCTGTTATGAGCTGTGTCTTGTATTTTGGCTTTATTGTGGTGCTGTTGTACTTTGTGACCAGTAGATGGCAGTTGAAGATCAGATATGAATTTAAGTAGCCTTAATAACAAGAAGTGTGATGAAAACGAAACTTAATAGGAGTGATGAATCGAAGGCAGCAGTTGTGTGTTGTTCGAGCTGTAATATATAGCAGAAATGAAAGCGAGGGAACTATTTGTAACTCGTCCCCTCACTTTTAACTACTCGAGCCGCATGCTATAACGCAAAGCGTGCGCAAGGGTTATAACTCGTGCGCAAGCCTTATGAGTCATTCCCATGCTTTATAACTTGTGTACACGTCTTAAAAGTCGTTCCCATGCTTTATAACTCGTGCGCACGCCTTATAAGTCGTCCCAATGCTTTGTTATTAGGCTTAAGCCTAATAATAAGATTAGGCTTAAGCCTAATCTTATTATTTATTCACCTCTATGACACTTTCAAGGCTCCGTTAAATAACTATAAACATAAAAAAAAAAACATAAATACAGCCAAAAATACTAATCACTAACCAGAATACAACCATAAGAAATTCAGACATGGGGACTTGAGACTTAGTGACTTGGACTCGAGTCGACTCGAGTCGCTGTTTTTATGACTTGTGACCTCACTCGACAAAAAATGAAATACTTGAGACTTGACTCGGACTTGGAAGTCTAGGACTCGGGACTTGACTTGACTTGAGACACAATGACTTGAATGACTTGCGTGTTCACCTAATGTTTTCGTGCTCATTCAACGGCACTACCATGTCCTGGTACGCAACGTGTGCACCACGTGCACCACCACCGACTGGCTCGAGGCCGCACGTACACCGGGGCTGCGAGCACGAAAACGATCTGCGGCGCCCGGACCGCGTACTCTCAGCCCCAGCCACAAACCAGCCGCACAAAACCAGCAAAGAGTGGCCCGTGGTGGTTTAATCCTGGTTTAGCCCAGGTCTAGACCTGGTCCAGTCCTGGTTTAGTCCAGGTCCAGTCCAGGTTTAGACCTGGGTTAGACCTGGTCTAGACCTGGTTTAGTTCTGGTCTAGACCTGGTTTAGTCGACGTTTAGTCCTGGTCTAGTCTCTTAGCCAATCAGGACGCAGAACACAATGTTACAATATAAAAAAAATGTTACACTATAAAAAGAAAATTGAAAAAAATAAAAAATAAATAAATCCGCGAACCGCGATAGAGCGAGGGATTACTGTATTTTGTTATTCAGCATCAATACATTTGTCTGCTTTTTACTAAGGAATAATTAATTGAGGAATATACAATATAATAATACTATGATATATTTTTGACTCAGTGTTATGTTACTATAGCTTATATTCTTAAAGACCCTATTGAAATACTAAAATTCAGGTGAAAAACGCCGCTTATCAATTAATCGTAAGTCGATCGATAAGGTCAATCAACTATAGATTAATGAATTGTGTGTGTGTGCGTGTGTGTGTGTGTGTGTGTGTGTGTGAGAGAGAGAGAGAGAGAGGAGAAATGTAACAAAGTTTAATATTAATAAGCTTTTTGTTTTAGCTATTATTTGTTTCCTCACAAAAAGGGAATGACTTATGGATATACTGTGTGAGTGTGAGTGACAGAAAGCATGTGAGAGAAATGTGCAGAGAAAAGAGCAAAGAAATGTGACAGTTTAATTTACTGTAAGTTAGTATTTGTTTTAGCTGTTATTGTTACTTTGTAAAAGGATAGCTACTTGTGGATATTCTGTGTGTGTGTGTGTGTGTGTGTGTGTGTGTGTGTGTGTGTGTGGGTGTGTGTGTGTGTGTGTGTGTGTGTGTGTGTGTGTGTGTGGGACAGAGTGAGTTAGGGAGTGTAAGTTTAATACAAGTTTGTTTTAGCTGTTACTGGTTTCAACTCAATGCTGAAACAATGTTGAAAACATGTGAAAGAGTTTGGTTTTCAATGTACAGGTCACTTTTGCCAATAAATAACCAATAATTACATTATCACTGTTTTGTTTGAGTCTATGATGTATTTTACTGAACATGAGTATTTACAATACAAATATTTTATAACAGGTTGGGCACATTAGCCAGTGATGATTACTTACACTTTCTTATATATTGCCTTTCACTTTATTAAGATCAGATTCTGCAGCTAAAATTACAACAATACGCCAAAGGTGACTTGACTTGGACTTGACTTGACCTATTACAGGACTTGACTTGACTTGACTTGACATACCCTGTGACTTGACTTGACTTGCCCAAGAAAAAAAATACTTGGGACTTACTTGTGACTTGAAGGTGAAGACTTGAGACTTACTTGAGACTTGCACATGTGTGACTTGGTCCCATGTCTGCCTGTTAGACCCTGTCAGACTCTGTTAGACCCTGTCAGACCCTGTCAGACCCTGCATGTGGCCTACATGCTGAGGCCTACATGCACCGACGGTGCTTGGCCCCACATTGCTGCTTGCAGCTATATTTTAATGTATCTTTATAAATGTATACGATATTTTGGTTGTTTCTTTACAGTTATCTTAGTTGAGTAACTGTTCTCTTGTCTGCACACAGTAACTAAGTCACTAGACTGAGAATTCAGTTGAGAAACTTTTTGCTATGGTCAACAGTGCCCTCTTAAGTCAGAGAAGGGCATTGCATAACTGATGATTTATACGTGTCCGGGTTTAGACTCTAAAACCTGGCTGTTTCTCAGCATCACTGTGCATCTGAAGATCTTTCCCCCGTCGCCTGTGCACTCCCAGATGAGCTACAGTTCAGGGGACTCTACGCAGCACCCTCCTGCTGCACCTTCGCCCCCAGTGCCAGGGTCAACTGTCAATCTGACTTTTACATCAGGAAACATCACCTTTATCTCCCCAGCTACGAAAGGAGCACAGATCCACCTAGAGACTACTACAGCAAACTGAGAGCCCACTTTGAAGACTCGTGGTCAGAGACCATTCTGTAGTGTCAATGTATAGTCAACTTCACCCTTATAGCAGAGCAGTAAAAAATCTAATCTTCAAACTTATAATGGTATCAAGACAATTGTGAAGAAACAACCAAAATGTGTTATGGACAAGTGTTCTCTTGCCATTATGTTGTGTTGTACTGTTTAGCTAGTGTTACTCATGCTTATTTATAAATTGTGGAATCAACTTACCAGGTCTAATGAACAGCAAATAAAGAAGCAGCACTGGATTGCATGAACTTTATTGAAAAGTATTTAACATAAAAAAACAACAATAATAATAAAAAGAAATCACACACACCTACAGTAAGGAAAATAAGTATTTGAACACCCTGCAATTTTGCAAGTTCTCCCACTTAGAAATCACTGAGGGGTCTGAAATTTTCATCGTAGGTGCATGTCCACTGTGACAAATTTCAGCTTTTTTTTTTTAGATTATGTCTCTCACAGTGGACATGCACCTATGATGAAAATTTCAGACCCCTCTGTGATTTGTAAGTGGGAGAACTTTCAAAATCGCAGGGTGTTCAAATACAGTGGTACCTCACCTTACGAATGACCCAACAAACGAAAATTTCAAGTTACGAAACGCCTTCACGGTAAATTTTGGTCTCTAGATATGAAAGAAAATTCAAGTTACGAAACGCGAAATCTCAAAAATTCAAATAATGCGCGCTCAGCCACACACATTATACGCTTTTCTCACATTTCTCTCTCGTTTAAACACTCAAACTTTCATAGATTTTCAACAAAATGTATTAATAATGAAGTGTGGGGGGAAGGAGGAGGGGGGAGAAGACTGCGCTCTGACACGTGTGATAGCGGCATGTGTGACAGCTGACCCGGCTGCCAGCAGGTCTAGACCTGGACTAAACCAGGACTAAACCTGGACTAAACCTGGACTAAACCTGGACTAAACCTGGACTAAACCTGGACTAGACCAGGACTAGACCAGGTGGATTAAAGCGCTGCGCGTGGGTCTATTTCCTGGTATCGTTTCGAGTCACAGCTGAGGCGAACCGCTGCTCACATGCAAGAGCCGCGGTCTAGACCTGCTCTCCAGGGCCACTCCAGGCACGGACCAGACATCCAGCGACCCAGGGGGACACTGCCAGCCTGCCTTAAGAGCTCCCTAAGCGGGCATGGGTCCGGGGATTGTCCCGGTCACCGGTCTGGAGGTCTTGAAGAGGCCGACCTCACGGTTCTATCCAGGCCGCTCTGTGAGCACCTTACGCGGGCAGGTCTAGAGCAGGTCTAGAGCAGCTCTTGCATGCGCCTCAGCTGTGACTCGAAACGAAACCAGGTTTAGTCCAGGCTTAGTCCTGGTTTAGTCCAGGTCTAGACCTGCAAACAGCCCCCGCGCCGGGTCAGCTGTCACACATGTCGCTATCACACACGTGTCTTCTCCCCCCTCCGCCTTCCCCCCACACTCCATTATTAATAGATTTTGTTGAAAATCTATGAAAGTTTGAGTGTTTAAACGAGAGACAAATGTGAGAAAAGTTTAAATACAGTCTGAGAAACCAATCAGAACACAATGTTACACTATAAAAAAAGTTACACTATTAAAAAAAAACTTGGATCGGGGCCTTGGAACGAATCAGGCTTTTTCCATTGAAATAGCTACTCAACTTACGAATTTTTCACGTTACGAAACCACTTCTGGAACGAATTTCGTAAGGTGAGGTACCACTGTACTTATTTTCCTCGCTGTATCTAAAAACAAAAATCAATTCTTGTTTCTTGGAAACATGCATTTCCTAGTTTCCTCCTCTCAGACGCAGCACCAAGTGGAGGGTGGATTCCTTCTGGATGTTGTAGTCTGAGAGGGTGCGACCATCTTCAAGCTGCTTACCAGCAAAAATCAGCCTCTGCTGGTCAGGAGGGATACCTTCTTTGTCCTGGATCTTTGTCTTGACATTCTCAATGGTGTCACTAAGTTCCACCTCCAAAGTGATGGTCTTTCCGGTCAGGGTCTTTACAAAAATCTGCATCCCTCCTCTCAGACGCAGCACCAAGTGGAGGGTGGATTCCTTCTGGATGTTGTAGTCTGAGAGGGTGCGACCATCTTCAAGCTGCTTACCAGCAAAAATCAGCCTCTGCTGATCAGGAGGGATACCTTCTTTGTCCTGGATCTTTGCCTTGACATTTTCAATTGTATCACTAGGCTCAACCTCCAAAGTGATGGTTTTACCAGTCAGAGTCTTCACAAAGATCTGCATTTTGCCCTGTTAAAAGAAAAGGGACATTGGATTTTAGGAATTCTACACAGAGGCCGGTAACACCATCTCGCGCAGGACCGGTAAAACAATACCCAACTAGTGATAAAAGGAGAAGTTCAATTTGTCAACTGGACAAAGTTTGTTTGGTTGAAAACGTTTCGCCGCTCATCCGAGAGGCTTTGTCAGCTCTGGCCCTCATGCTGGTTAGACCCTGTTTATATCTAGCTGCAAGGGAGGAGCTAACTACCCTGAACAAAGCTCTGAACCTAAGGTTCAGAGCTTTGTAGCTTTGCAGGGTAGTTAGCTCCTCCCTTGCCTCTCGGATGAGCGGCGAAACGTTTTGAACCAAACAAACTTTGTCCAGTTGACAAAATGAACTTCTCCTTTTATCATGGATTCTACCTGGACGACTGAGGGACTTTTCACGCAATACCCAACTAGTGTCAAGACAGAACTTGTAGACGTAAAATATGCATAATTGTCTTATTCCATAATTTTTGTCGAGTATAATATACTGATATTAGGTCAGAGCAGGGGTCGGCAACCCCGGAGCCGCATGTGGCTCTTTGATCCCTCTGATGCGACCCAGTACAGCAGTCCCTCGTTTATCATGGGGGTTACGTTGTAGAAATAACCCACTATAGGCAAAATCCGTGAAGTAGTCAGTTTTATATTGCGTGTATAAATATGTGTGTATTTCACAGTTCCTCTGACCGAGGCGCCGCTGCGCTGTTGCGGGTTTTGTTGGGGAGAAAACTTGCAAACATACACCACTTCAGAGCAGTGACAGACTGGGATCATCGGCCCTGGCAATTTACACCTACAAGCGGCCCCGTAGTCTGTGGAACGGGGGGGAGAGGTTCTACAGCTCTGCACCAAACACAGAACTGTAGTGAGAACGCATCCGTGCGCTCTCAGGACTGGTTCAGCCGCCTGGACTCCAGGTTCCACCAGTTCGTTATGCGCAAACATTGCCGCTACTTCCCGATCCGCATTGACCACCCAGAGAAGTGAGTGCGCGGACACGTGGTCAAATCCGTAATAGAGCACGGCCTCGGCCCTTCTGGCATGTGCTCAAATGCCAGACCACTCAGTCCTCACTGCTTCAGAGTCACACTGCTCGGGATCGAACATTTAAATAAATTTGGCAAACTGAACGCATTCTGTACAGGAGACACGGAGGAGAATGACTGACAAAGACAAAGGTCTACAGTCCTTTAGCCAAACAGGATGCAGAACACAATATGCGTTGATACACTATAAAAAAAAAAATCAGCAAAACAGCGAGGGACCACTGTATTTAATTAAAATGTATTTTATTTTAGTTCGTTCATATTCAAAATGTAATTCTATGTCACAAAGGTTAAAAAAAGCCATTATATGCAGTGTTATTTGATTTTAAATTTTGAAAGGGTTTTGCGGTTTTCTTTACTGTGTGAAACGGGTGCAAATGGCTCTTTGAGTGGTAAAGGTTGCCGACCCCTGGGTTAGAGTGACTAGGTTTGTGTGAGTTAGCCAACGGTAGTGTTAGCAACCACTGTTAGCTTGCTGGCGTTACCGGGCGACGTTGTACTTCATTAGCATGCCATTAATTAATATATAATATTATTGAATTAAAAAACACACACTACGCTCCTCCAAATGAACCGTTTTAAAAATCTTCCCGTGTACTTACTTTTTCACTTTTTGTTCCACGGGCGGTACAGTTAAACTCTGACTCTGAATTTTGATTCACTGTATGTTGAACACATATGGCAGAAATGACAGTAAAGCTGACTTTGATCTTCCAATCAATCAATCAATCAATTAAACAATATTTATAAAGCGCTTTTCATACAAAATGTAACACAAAGCGCCTTACAGTGGTTAATGCTTAGAAGATTGACTTTGATCTTTGACTCCTGTTCGCTTATGTGTCGCCATGACAACAAAGCCGCTGTTCTCGGAGCTTTATAGATACCCTCCTCCCTTGATATCCTTCCGCTGCAGCATAAAGTAGGACCGGCACAGCAGAAGCATAAGTAGTGTATGTGTGACCGAATGGAATTTATATGACTGTCACCAACCTGACTACGCCACCTATGGGGGGTTAGCCCGCAGGGATAAATAAGTAAACCCTTTAAGAGATATCAGGCAACACAGGTTCGCACATTATACAGGACAGAGACGTGAGTTCAACCGAATTATATTTATTTGCTAATGTTCAAAGTGGAACAGAGGGAAAGTTCTTAGACCTTTAACATAGGTCTGAGCTAGCCAAACCTGGTTCAGCACCCAACCCCCCCCCCTTCACACACACATACCACCATACACACAAGCACACACTCACGCCCCACCCACAAGGGCACACCAGGAACACTGCACACCTATAACACATTTTTTTTTCGCTGAAAACGCGCGGTACCTGCATTAACTTACCGATTTTCTGGTCACAGAAGCGCTGTGAATACTCTGTGAATACTGTGAATACAACTCCCTGAAAAAAAAAAAAAAGGGACACCTCATCGGCAGGACCGGCCGGCCCGATTGCCTTCACGCTTCGTGGTGTAGTGAATCTTTTTAGCCCTTTTTTGTATGTGTGAAGCGATTTTTTTAACTATTTGACTCAAACCTGAATTGGATTAGATGCATATTTGAGTGATATGAACACAGGGAAAATAAATAATTATTAGCAATACAAAATAACAAAATTAACACAATAAAAGAAATATCTGTCCTGCTTAACTTAATGCTGTATAAATTAATATAAACAGGGATGAAAGTGACCAGTAGCTAATGGAAAAAAGCTGAAAGTCACTGAAAAGCTAGGGGGGTCCGGGGGCTCCAATTACCAACACCTGGCAATCTACAGAGCAAAGAACCGCGGATGTAACACTAACAAACCAAATCAACGAACGCATGAAAGACGCAATAACTCACCCAGTCTGAGTGCACGTTCGCCCTACCGCAGCTCCAGCAGCAGATTCATGCTACGCGGAAACAACACAAAGCCGGCCACCTGGAAGAGGAGAGGAGGAAGTAGTCACGGTGCCTACTTAAATACCCCACGCCCAAATCCACCACCCAATCACCGCACCCAGCGGGCAGAGACCAGAGACGCAAACGTGACCCCAATAATCCAATCTGCCACATATGCTTAACACGGAAAATAATACGGAGCCTTGGAAGTGTCATAGGTGAATTAATAAAAATAAAGCGTGGGAACGACTTATAAGGCATGCGCACAAGTTATAACCCATGCACACGCTTTGCGTTATAGCGTGCGCTAAAGCGTGGGAACGACTTATAAGTCGTACGCACGAGTTATAAAGTGTGGGAACGACTTATAGGGAGTGTGCACGAGTTATAAAGCGTGGGAATGAATTATAAGGTGTGTGCACAAGTTATAAAGCGTGGGAACGATTTATAAGGCCCCCATGTAATGCCTTACATTACTGCGTTACAGCAAAAAGTAATGCATTTGTAGTGTACCCCCCCATTTTCTTGTCTTTTTTGTTGTTCCCTTATTCTCATCTTCTGTCTTTTTGTTGCCCTGTTATGAGCTGTCTTTTATTTTGGCTTTATTGTGGTGCTGTTAAACTTTGTGACCAGTAGATGGCAGTTGAAGACCAGATATGAATCTGAGTAGCCTTAGTAACAAGAAGTATGATGAAAATGAAACTTAACAGAGAGTGGTGAATCGAAGGCAGCAGTTGCGTGTTGTTCGAGCTGTAATATATTGCAGAAATGAAAGCGAGGGAACGATTTGTAACTTGTCCCCTCACTTTTAACTACTCGAGCACATGCTATAACGCAAAGTGTGCGCAAGGGTTATAACTTGTGCTCAAGCCTTATAAGTCATTCCCACGCTTTATAACTCGTGCACACACCTTATAAGTCATTCCCACGCTTTATAACTCGTGGGAAAGCCTTATAAGTCGTTACCATGCTTTATAACTTGTGCGCAAGCCTTATAAGTCGTTCCCACGCTTTGTTATTATTTATTCACCTCTATGACACTTCCAAGGCTCTGTTAAATAACTATAAACATTTAAAAAAAAACATAAATACAGCCAAAGATACTAATCACTAACCAGATTACAACCATAAGAAATATGTATCTTACTTCTCATTATATAGAAAACCAAAATGCTAATTTTCAAATGGCCTGTTTTTAATTTGCTTACACGATACTTAAGACAGATCAAGTCTCTTGTTATTAATTCAGTTAAATTGATTCAATAACAAAAGCTAAAGTGATCACAGTTAAAGTAACTGTATAAAATAAGTTAGATTGTTTGCATTACCTGACACTGGCAGGGCGTATACTATGCACTATGCATTCTTGAAAAATAAAAAGATACAATTTTAGTCTAACCAAATATTTGTGACTTTGATTTACAAAACTATAGTATCTCATATAGTAGACCTATACTAAAGGGAGAACAGAGCATTACTTAAAAAGAAAATCTTACAGTTTATTAAGGAAACAACATTGTCCTTGTATAGTTACAATGCAAATGTAATTGGCATAAAACATCACACAGGCCTATAGTACAACAAAAATAAATACATCATCTGAGAAACTTTTGTTTGAAAGAAAGTGACTGAATTGCAACATCCAAATCTCCAGTGGTGCTTGTTGTCCTCTCCTAATTTCTTCCGTCACTCTGTTCAGAGTAACATAAAAACTGGACAAAACATAATTATGGAGTCTCACAGAAGGGAATGGGGTTGGGGGGTGGACATCATATATTTTATTTACACTGCTTCCCCCATAGGATGAACGGTAAGGATGGTGGTCACTTCATATTGATACTTCATATTCACGACTGTCCTGCTAAGAGACAAACAGAAAAATATTAATACACCACACCAGAGGAATATGCTTGAATATAAGTAACAAGAAAAATATGCAAGATTGAATAATAATTAAATAATGGAATAATAAATACTTACTCCTCCTGTCTCATAGAGTGGGTTATCAAATTCTGTTTCCACAGTGATTTGTCAGTATGGATGAGGATAGATGAGAGGCAATCTTAAATTGGAGTGATAGCGGCACCTGAAGGACAGATGAGAAAATTAAATTATAATTCTGTAATAAATGCAAATATTTTTGCTTTTTTGAAAAATATAAATTGTTACATTCGTCTTTGGAATGTAACAATTTATATGGCATTATGTTATAAAAACCTTATTAACAACAACAAAAATAGAGGTTAGTAAGGAATACCTTATGACATAGACATAAGCTCCTCCCAGCAGCACAGACAGTACGAGCACTAGGATAAAAATGGACAGGGCTATTTTCCCTCCTTTGAGAGTAGAGTGTGCTGTCTCTTCTGCAAATAAAAGATAGCAAACACCTAGATTAATACAAGGTTTATTGTGGCAGAAATGAGCAGCAAGCTTAGATGGATGCTCTGTGTGTAGTAAATCCAACATCAGATGGGGCAAAGAGACATTTGAAATGAACATGAAAAGAAGATTTTATTGATGCATTGCAGAGCCCACGCACAAACACCAACATACACACACTCACCTTCAAAGCATGGTTGCCAAAGCACTCATGGTTGGCTGCAAGACATCATTCTGTCAGTCAGTGCAGACATTATGAATACTGACTTCACTGATATAATTGGTGGGGTTCTTTGAATTAAAGGGATATGCCACCCCCAGGTCAAACTTGGGCATCTCCCCACAGTCCAGAGACTAAAATAAGTGGTGGAAAGCGTTTTTCTGGTGACGCAGCCATTGTCCAGGTCTGTCAGCACTGACCGCCGCGGTATCTGCAGCTACTCCGCGTTAGACTGGAGTCTAACGTCGCCAGAGAAAGATTTCGGCCAAAAGGAATTAATTTGCTCGATGCGTTTCCCAATTACTTTCTGTGTAGTGCGCATTCATATCGAGTGCAAATAAATGTGCAAATCAACACGGAGAGCTTGACTTGGTCATTTTGGGTGGGAACTATTTTTCAGTGCGGAAAAAGACAGACGAAGCACACACCACGCTGCGTAACAGGGGAACTCCCTTCCTGGTGCGTAACAGGGATTCCCCTGTCAGCGTGGTGTGTGCTTCGTCTGTCTTTTTCCACACTGAAAAATAGTTCCCACCCAAAATTACCAAGTCAAGCTCTCCGTGTTCATTTGCAAATTTATTTGCACTCGATATGAATGCGCACTACACAGAAAGTAATTGGGAAACGCATCGAGCAAATTAATTCCTTTTGGCCGAAATCTTTCTCTGGCGACGTTAGACTCCAGTCTAACGCGGAGTAGCTGCAGATACCGCGGCGGTCAGTGCTGACAGACCTGGACAATGGCTGCGTCACCAGAAAAACGCTTTCCACCACTTATTTTAGTCTCTGGACTGTGGGGAGATGCCCAAGTTTGACCTGGGGGTGGCATATCCTTTTAAGTTAACCTGAATTAGACGTTATGTCATCTTCCTTAATTTCCCTTTCTCTTTGTAATTTAATGTATCTTTATAAATGTATACGGTATTTTGGTTGTTTCTTTACAGTTATCTTAGTTGGGTAACTGTTCTCTTGTCTGCACACAGTAACTAAGTCACTAGACTGAGAATTCAGTTGAGAAACTTTTTGCTATGGTCAACAGTGCCCTCTTAAGTCAGAGAACGGCATTGCATAACTGATGATTTATACATGTCCGGGTTTAGACTCTGAAATGATATGTGTAAACCTGGCTGTTTCTCAGCATCACTCTGCATCTGAAGATCTGTCCCCCGTCACCTGTGCACTCCCAGATGAGCTACAGTTCAGGGGACTCTACGCCGCACCTTCCTACTGCACCCTCGTCCCCAGTGCCCCGGGTCAACTGTCAATCTGACTTTTACATCAGGAAACATCACCTTTATCTCCCCAGCTACGAAAGGAGCACAGATCCACCTAGAGACTACTACAGCAAACTGAGAGCCCACTTTGAAGACTCGTGGTCCAAGACCATTCTGTAGTGTCAATGTATAGTCAACTTCACCCTTATAGCAGAGCAGTAAAAAAATCTAATCTTCAAACTTACAATGGTATCAAGACAATTGTGAAGAAACAACCAAAATGTGTTATGGACAAGTGTTCTCTTGCCATTATGTTGTGTTGTACTGTTTAGCTAGTGTTACTCATGCTTATTTATAAATTGTGGAATTAACTTACCAGGTCTAATGAACAGCAAATAAAGAAGCAGCACTGGATTGCATGAACTTTATTGAAAAGTATTTAACATAAAAAATAAAATAAAATAAATAATAATAAATAAAACAATTTTAAATCACACACACCTACAGTGAGGAAAATAAGTATTTGAACACCCTGTAATTTTGCAAGTTCTCCCATGATTTCTAAGTGGGAGAACTTGCAAAATCGCAGGGTGTTCAAATACTTACTTTCCTCACTGTATCTAAAAACAAAAATCAATTCTTGTTCCTTGGAAACATGCATTTCTTAGTTTCCTCCTCTCAGACGCAGCACCAAGTGGAGGGTGGATTCCTTCTGGATGTTGTAGTCTGAGAGGGTGCGACCATCTTCAAGCTGCTTACCAGCAAAAATCAGCCTCTGCTGATCAGGAGGGATACCTTCTTTGTCCTGGATCTTTGCCTTGACATTCTCAATGGTGTCACTAAGTTCCACCTCCAAAGTGATGGTCTTTCCGGTCAGGGTCTTGACAAAAATCTGCATCCCTCCTCTCAGACGCAGCACCAAGTGGAGGGTGGATTCCTTCTGGATGTTGTAGTCTGAGAGGATGTGACCATCTTCAAGCTGCTTACCAGCAAAAATCAGCCTCTGCTGGTCAGGAGGGATACCTTCTTTCTCCTGGATCTTTGCATTGACATTCTCAATGGTGTCATTAGGTTCCACCTCCAAAGTGATGGTCTTTCCGGTCAGGGTCTTGACAAAAATTTGCATCCCTCCTCTCAGACGCAGCACCAAGTGGAGGGTGGATTCCTTCTGGATGTTGTAGTCTGAGAGGGTGCGACCATCTTCAAGCTGCTTACCAGCAAAAATCAGCCTCTGCTGGTCAGGAGGGATACCTTCTTTGTCCTGGATCTTTGCCTTGACATTTTCAATTGTATCACTAGGCTCAACCTCCAAAGTGATGGTTTTACCAGTCAGAGTCTTCACAAAGATCTGCATTTTGCCCTGTTAAAAGAAAAGGGACATTGGATTTTAGGAATTGTACACAGAGGCCGGTAACGCCATCTCGCACAGGACCGGTAAAACAATACCCAACTAGTGTCAAGAAAGAACTTGTAGACGTAAGATATGCATAATTGTCTTATTCCATAATTTCTGTTGAGTATAATATACTGATATTAGATTAGAGTGACTAGGTTTGCGTGAGTTAGCCAACGGTAGTGTTAGCAACCACTGTTAGCTTGCTAGCGTTACCGGGCGACGTTGTACTCCATTAGCATGCCATTAATTAATATATAATATTATTGAATTAAAAAACACACACTACGCTCCTCCAAATTAACCGTTTTAAAAATCTTCCCGTGTACTTACTTTTTCACTTTTTGTTCCACGGGCAGTACAGTAAAACTGAGTAAAGCTGAATTTCGATTCACTGTATGTTGAACACATATGGTCGAATTGACAATAAAGCTGACTTTGATCTTTGATCTTTGACTCCTGTTCCCCTTCGTGTCGTCATGACAACAAAGCACCTGTTCTCGGAGCTTTATAGATACCCTCCTCCCTCGATATTCTTCCGCTGCAGCGTTAAGTAGGACCGGCACAGTAGAAGCGTAAGTAGTGTATGCGTAACACGGAAAATAATATGGAGCCTTGGAAGTGTCATAGGTGAATAAATAATAACAAAGCGTGGGAACGACTTATAAGGCGTCCGCACAAGTTATAACCTGTGTGCACGCTTTGCGTTATAGCGTGCCCTAAAGCATGAGAACAACTTATAATGCGTTTACACAAGTTATAAAGGGTGGGAACGACTTATAAGGCGTGCGCACGAGTCATAAAGCGTGGGAATGACTTATAAGGCATGCGCACAAGTTATAAAGCGTGGGAATGACGTATAAGGCATGCGCACAAGTTATAAAGCGTGGGCGCTTTATAACTTGTGGCCCCCATGTAATGCCTTCTTACATTAAAGCGTTACAGCAAAAAGTAATGCATTTGTAGTGTACCCCCCATTTTCTTGTCTTTTTTGTTGTTCCCTTATTCTCATCTTCTGTCTTTTTGTTGCCCTGTTATGAGCTGTGTCTTTTATTTTGGCTTTATTGTGGTGCTGTTGCACTTTGTGACCAGTAGATGGCAGTTGAAGACCAGATATGAAGAAGAAGTGTGACAAAAAGGAAACTTAAGAGAGAGTGTGATGAAAACGAAACTTAACAGAGTGGTGAATCGAAGGCAGCAGTTGCGTGTTGTAATATATTGCAGAAATGAAAGCGAGGGAACGATTTGTAACTCGTCCCCTCACTTTTAACTACTTGAGCGCATGTTATAACGCAAAGTGCGCACGGGTTACAACTTGTGCGCACGCCTTATGAGTCGTTCCCACGCTTTATAACTCGTGCGCACGCCTTATAAGTCGTTCCCACGCTTTGTTGTTATTTATTCACCTCTATGACACTTCCAAGGCTCCGTTAAATAACTATAAACAAAATTATTATCTTATAATCTCATTATATAGAAAACCAAAATGCTAATTTTCACATGGCCTCTTTTTAATTAGCTTACACGAAAATTAAGCCAGATCAAGTCTCAACTTAATTCAGTTAAATTGATTCAATAACAAAAGCTAAAGTGATCACAGTTAAAGTAACTTTAAAATAAGTTAGATTGTTTGCATTACCTGACACTGGCAGGGGATATACTAGATTAATTAGATTAAGTTTAGGCTTAAGCCTTTATTGGTCTCACACACAATGACACACAGTGACACACGGGAGAAATTTGACTTCTGCATTTGACCCATCCTTTTTCAGGAGCAGTGAGCAGCCATCTTTTTCGGCGCCCGGGGGGCAGTACCGTGAAGGGTCTTGCCCAAGGACCCACACTGGTTAGCTCATTGCCCGGGGGGGAATGAGCTAACTATACTATGCACTATGCATTCTTGAAAAATAAAAAGATACAATTTTAGTCTAACCAAATATTTGTGACTTTGATTTACAAAACTATAGTATCTCATATAGTAGACCTATACTAAAGAGAGAGCAGAGCATTACTTAAAAAGAAAATCTTACAGTTTATTAAGGAAACATTGTCCTTGTATAGTTACAATGCAAATGTAATTGGCATAAAACATCACATAGGCCTATAGTACAACAAAAATAAATACATCATCTGAGAAACTTTTTTTTGAAAGAAAGTGACTGAATTGCAACATCCAAGTCTGCAGTGGTGCTTGTTGTACTGGTTTATGGGTAGTTCAAAGCCAGGTAGTAGGTTGCTAGTAGGTTGTAGCCAACGACTCTTGAACTATAAGTGTAGTTTACAACAACATTACAGCACTGACCCTAATCAGTTTGTAACATGCTTATTTTGAATGACAGGTTGAGAAAAGGGGTGATAGTATTATGGCCATGGAGTAACAAAATACTTCACCATTATTTATAAATGTATACACTGGAAGGTTCAGCGGCATGATGTAGGAATCTCAATCATTTCAGCCAGTCTTGTCCATAATTATGCCTCCACTTGTGCTCTCCTAATTTCTTCCGTCACTCTGTTCAGAGTAACATAAAAACTGGACAAAACATAATTATGGAGTCTCACAGAAGGGAATGGGGTTGGGGGGTGGACATCATATATTTTATTTACACTGCTTCCCCCATAGGATGAACGGTAAGGATGGTGGTCACTTCATATTGATACTTCATATTCACGACTGTCCTGCTAAGAGACAAACAGAAAACTATTAATACACCACACCAGAGGAATATGCTTGAATATAAGTAACAAGAAGAATATGCAAGATTGAATAATAATTAAATAATGGAATAATAAATACTTACTCCTCCTGTCTCATAGAGTGGGTTATCAAATTCTGTTTCCACAGTGATTTGTCGGTATGGATGAGGATAGATGAGAGGCAATCTTAAATTGGAGTGATAGCGGCACCTGAAGGACAGATGAGAAAATAAAATATAATTCCGCAAATATAGCTGCAAGCAGCAATGTGGGGCCAAGCACTGAAGGTGCATGTAGGCCTCAGCATATAGGCAGCATGCAGGGTCTGACATGGTCTAACAGGGTTTAACAGAGTCTGACAGGGTCTAACAGAGTCTGACAGGGTCTAACAAGGTCTAACAGGGTTTAACAGGGTCTAACCAGGTTTAACAGATCAAAGACACATCAAAGACACATCAAAGGTTGCTAGGTGCGTTGCTAGCAGAAAATTCCTGAAAATTCCTACTTTGACCTGCTGGTGGCACTAGACGGTTGGGGCTGGGGACCTATAAATTGCTGTGGGTAATGAGGAGACTGGCTGGAATGTGCATGCAAAATTTCACAGCTTTTTCCCAGACAGTTCTAGGGGTTGCAATAGACCCCATGGTCAGAGGAATAATGTATAATAATGTATAATAAATATAGCTGCAAGCAGCAATGTGGGGCCAAGCAGTGACCCAGCCTAATCTGATGACATGCGTTAGATCAGTCTTTGCCCAAGGATCCCAGAGATACCAAGTTTTTGAAAATCGGACTTACGGTTCAAAAGTTACAAGCAGAAATGTCCCTCAAATTTTGACCTGTTAGTGGCGCTAGAGGGTTTGAGCTGGGGACCTGTAATTTTTGGAGGGGAATCCTGGGACAGACTAGAATATGTGTGAAAAGTTTGAAAATAATCCTATGAAGGGTTCCCGAGATATGAGCTCACTTCCTGTTTGGCGACTGTTAGGATGGGAGTCTATGGCAACCCCTAGAACCGTCTGGTATTTTCTGCGTTGCTTAGGCAACACAGAAATGTACCTTTGATCTGTCTTTGATGTGTCTTTGATCTAGCCGAAGTGAGCTCATATCTTGGGAACCCTTCCCTGGGAGCCTGGGAAGCCTGGCTAACAGACCCTGTTCTAACAGGGTCTGTTAGGGTCAAAGTTGCAGGAATTTTAATAATACATGCTGAGGCCTACATGCACCTTCGGTGCTTGGCCCCACATTGCTGCTTGCAGCTATATCAGATCAAAGGTACATAAAGATCAAAGATCTTTGATCCGGGCGTTGCCTAGCAACGTGCGTGAAAGGTCAGTATCGGGTGCATCGGCTTTTGGACAGACGCGTTTGATTGGCTGTCACGACAAAACGATAAGAGATATCAAAAATACAGCGATATTTCTGATGAGGCTCGGTCCAAAGATGCAATGTACCAAATTTGAGCTAAATTGGTCCAAAATTGAGGGAGGAGAAGCATTTTGAGTGTTCTTCAGAATTGACCTGTTGGTGGCGCTAGAGGGTTTGAGCTGGGGCCCTGTAATTTTTTGTGGGGCATCCTGGGAAGGATGCGATCATCTGTGAAAAGTTTGAAAATAATCCTATAAAGGGTTCCCGAGATATGAGCTCACTTCCTGTTTGGCGACTTTTCGGACGCGTTTGATTGGCTGTCACGACAAAACGATAAGAGATATAAAAAAATCCAGAGATATTTCTGATGAGGTTCAGTCCAAAGATGTACCAAATTTGAGCAAAATTGGTACAAAATTGAGGGAGGAGAAGCATTTTGAGTATTTTTCATAAAATTCAAAATGGCGGAAAATCTACCCTGGCGGAAAATGACGTCATAGGGTGCGTTGGATTCGGCTTGGCCCAAGGAGTCCAGGGATCCCAAGTTTTAGAAAATTGGACATACGGTTCAAAAGTTACACGCAGAAATTCCTGCAACTTTGACCTGCTGGTGGTGCTAGACGGTTGGGGCTGGGGGCCTATAAATTGCTGTGGGTAATGAGGAGACTGGCTGGAATGTGCATGCAAAATTTCACAACTTTTTACCAGATGGTTCTAGGGGTTGCCATAGACTCCCAGAGGCGGAAGAATATTTTATAATAAGAATCAGTACAAACACTATAGGTGCCTTGCAGCTTAGCGCTGCTTGGCATCAATAATAATAAATATAGCTGCAAGCAGCAATGTGGGGCCAAGCACCGAAGGTGCATGTAGGCCGCATGCAGGGTCTGACAGGGTCCAACAGAGTCTGACAGGGTCTAACAGGGTTTAACAGGGTTTAACAGGGTCTAACAGGGTCTGGCAGAGTCTGACAGGGTCTAACAGAGTCTGACATGGTCTAACAGGGTTTAACAGGGTCTAACAGGGTCTGACAGAGTCTGACAGGGTCTAACAGGATCTAACAGGGTCTAACAAGGTCTGACAGGGTCTAACAGAGTCTGACAGGGTCTGACAGGGTTTAACAGGGTCTAACAGGGTCTGACAGGGTCTAACAGGGTTTAACAGGGTATAACAGAGTCTGACAGGGTCTAACAGAGTCTGACAGGGTCTAACAGGGTTTAACAGAGTCTAACAGGGTCTGACAGGGTCTAACGGAGTCTGACAGGGTTTAACAAGGTCTAACAGGGTTTAACAGGGTCTAACAGGGTCTGACAGGGTCCAACAGAGTCTGACAGGGTCTAACAGGGTTTAATAGGGTTTAACAGGGTCTAACAGGGTCTGGCAGAGTCTGACAGGGTCTAACAGAGTCTGACAGGGTCTAACAGGGTTTAACAGGGTCTAACAGGGTCTGACAGAGTCTGACAGGGTCTAACAGGATCTAACAGGGTCTAACAAGGTCTGACAGGGTCTAACAGAGTCTGACAGGGTCTGACAGGGTTTAACAGGGTCTGACAGGGTCTAACAGGGTTTAACAGGGTATAACAGAGTCTGACAGGGTCTAACAGAGTCTGACAGGGTCTAACAGGGTTTAACAGAGT
Organism: Paratrypauchen microcephalus; assembly: GCA_036785185.1. Classification (NCBI taxonomy): domain Eukaryota; kingdom Metazoa; phylum Chordata; class Actinopteri; order Gobiiformes; family Gobiidae; genus Paratrypauchen; species Paratrypauchen microcephalus. The sequence continues at coordinate 15,661,336 of JAVJIX010000004.1, read as the reverse complement.
CTAACAGGGTCTGACAGGGTCTAACGGAGTCTGACAGGGTTTAACAAGGTCTAACAGGGTTTAACAGGGTCTAACAGGGTCTGACAGGGTCTAACAGAGTCTGACAGGGTCTGACAGGGTTTAACAAGGTCTAACAGGGTTTAATAGGGTCTAACAAGGTTTAACAGTTCAAAGACACATCAAAGACGGATCAAAGGTACATTTCTGCATTGCCTAGCAACGCACAAACGTACACAACTTTTTACCAGACGGTTCTAGGGGTTGCCATAGACTCCCATGGTCAGAGGAATAATGTATAACAGAGGTCTTCAACATGGGGGGGTCGCGGAGGTACTGCAGGGGGGTCGTGAAATCTTTTGATTTCACTTTAAAGTAATATAATTTTATATTTTATAGTGTAAAATACAGTATTAACCTGTGTATTATTTCCTTGTATTGGATGTACCATAACAGAGTAGCAATGTTTATACATGACACTAACTCAATTTAATATAAAACACAATTCTATGCCGTATATATAGTAGGGGGTCCCTGGCCCAGTTCGCCATCTGTTTGGGGGTCCCTGGCCTGAAAAACGTTGAAGACCCCTGATGTATAATAATAATAATAAGAAGAAGAATCAGTAGAAACACTATGGTGCCTAGCACCTTCGGTGCTTTGCCCCCAAAATGCTAATATTTTTGCTTTATTGAAAAATATAAATTGTTACGTTCGCCTTTGGAATGTAACAATTTATATGGCATTATGTTATAAAAACATTATTAACAACAACAAAAATAGAGGTTAGTAAGGAATACCTTATGACATAGACATAAGCTCCTCCCAGCAGCACAGACAGTACGAGCACTAGGATAAAAATGGACAGGGCTATTTTCCCTCCTTTGAGAGTAGAGTGTGCTGTCTCTTCTGCAACTAAAATATAGCAAACACCTAGATTAATACAAGGTTTATTGTGGCAGAAATGAGCAGCAAGCTTAGATGGATGCTCTGTGTGTAATAAATCCAACATCAGATGGGGCAAAGAGACATTTGAAATGAACATGAAAAGAAGATTTTATTGATGCATTGCAGAGCCCACGCACAAACACCAACATACACACACTCACCTTCCAAAGCATGGTTGCCAAAGCACTCATGGTTGGCTGCAAGACATCATTCTGTCAGTCAGTGCAGACATTATGAATACTGACTTCACTGATATAATTGGTGGGCTTTTCATTACAACAAATGTGCCCCAGAAAATAAATTTCACCGGAAACAGTGCATGCATAAACTTTGAGATGGGAATGAGGCAATTCAGAGTGGCTCATCAGCTTTCACAATTGTACTCTACAGAGCAGTTAAGTCTGCACGTGTAGGTAAAGTAGTGAATCTGAATTGGCCCTAGTCAGTAGTCTCTGTAGCATTTGTATTATGTTCATGTGTCTGACCACGAATAACTGACATGGTTCAAACTAGGAATTCCAAGAATATTCTGTTAACTAATTTATTATTCATGTCACAGTATAATCAATCAATATATAAATGGTATAAAGAAATGAAAAATACAAATTGTGTGAATTTCAATTCAATCTACCCCCAAAAAGTACTTTTTTATCTGGATGTTTATGTCAACTTGACTTTAGTTTTTCATTCAAAAAGTTTTATTTCATATCACACTAAAATGTGTGACATTCCTAGTTCCAACAGGCTATGTTATGTGGAAAGGAGGAAGTCCATTCTATAGGTAGATCAAACAGGTGTTTCCTCTTGACATTGAAATAGCTGATGTCAAATATGTTATAACAAATGGCCCATAGTGACTGAATCTTTTAGCAAGACAAAATGCATTCCATACAGCAGTGACAAAGTTGCACCAAATGTGAAAAGCTCTCACCCCTGCAGAGAGGAAGTGGTCCGCTCCAGAACGATGGATTTCCTAGAATGCATTTAATTGCCACTTCTCCGATAAGCTCATAGCCCTGGTAGCAGACAAAGGTGAGAGACTCTCCAGGGAGGTACAGCCTTTTGGACAGGATCTGGTAACCATTGTCAGGGAGACCAGGGTTCTCACACGACACTGACTCCTCAGCTGAAAAATAGAGAAAATACATGAAAGACAAAGATAGATGACTCAGGGATAATCTCCTTCACTTCCTCTAAATAGATCATAGCTGTGTTATATGGGGCATTAGGTTCCATTTACTTATCAAACAGGCATTAAAAACCCTGACACAAGCATGCAAAATCACAAAGGCATCCGCACAGGAGAACCTTTGAGAGGCATCAAATTAACTGCCCCAACAAAAAATGCACTTAAACACGCACGCACTTTATTTAATGTAATGTAATGGACAAAATGCTCATGTTAAAACTAATATCTGTTAGATATTATATGTATATTTGTATCAAGTACCTGCTTGATTGTACACTGTACTTTAGATTCTAAAACTGCATTTCGGTGAACTGTACTTGTACAAGTGCAATGACAATAACGTTGAATCTGAATCTGAAGAGGAATACACTACCAATAAGCTACGCAAGATTTAACACTAAAGCTAAACAGTGAAACTCACAAACACAGTGTGGCAGTTTGGATGTCCACACTGGAGTTCCAGGTTCACGGCCATAGCATGTGATAGTGGCGCCACCCTGTAGGATGAATCCAGGATTGCAGGTATACTGGATTGTTGTTCCCACAAGGAGTTTTGAGTCTGACAATACCCGAGTTGAATGTTCTACATGGCCTGGGTCTGAGCAATACATAACTGTATGGAAACCAAAAGGAGACACACAATTTTGTAGGAAAAACAGAATTCTTGCTTATGCACATATAGAGCAATATCTTTTAAGTATAGCAGGCTGCAGTATAATTAGCAGAACTGACTTTTTTCACAGAAAGGTGGCTGTGAACTCCAGGATAAGTCAAGCTGGCAGGTGAGAGTCTCTCGTCCCACCAGGTCGTACCCTGGGTCACATTGATAAGTGATGCGTGCCCCCCGCACTAGGGCAATGTGAGATGTGGTCTTCCAGCCATTTTGTATCTCTGGCAAGTCTGGACATGAGTCATTTCGAGACACCTCTGTGAATGAAATACAGAATTTGTTGGTCAGAAGATTTTTTTTTTTAATCATCGCTGACAGAAGTCATGCATGTAAAAAAAAATCCCTCAGTCGTCCATGTAGAATCCATGGCTACTTCTTCAGTTCTGAACTGAAGAAGTAGCTTGGATGAGCTGTGAAATGTATTCGAACAAATAAACTTTGTCCAGTTGACAAACTGAATTTCTCCTTTTGCCGTAAGTGATGCATGTAACATAATCTACGATAAATGCAGAAATCACTTGAACATGAATGATTGATGCAATTACTGTAAAATAACCTCATTGTGACAAAGATAGGTAGATTTGACCAGTGTTAGACAGTTTAAAATTCTAAACATACTGAGAAGGGGATTTAAAAGAGTCCTCATAGATGCATTTGGTGTGTATACCGTATATATAAATAATAAGATTAAAAAAATAAAAAAAATATAAAAAACTCATTGGTCTCATTCAGGTCTTCTACCAGAGAGGCCTGGGAGCTTGAGGGTTCTGCACATTATCTTTGCTGTTCCTAGTACTGCACTTTTCTGGACTGAGATGGTCTGATGTTTTTCCTGGGATCTGCTGTAACCTCTCCTCCAATTTGAGGGTTACTGAGTGCTCTGATGACCATGGGGATCACTGATGACTTCAGCTTCCAGGACTTCTCCACCTCTTCTTTTCTTCCTTTTTCCACTACAACTTTGGCTTTACGTTGCTCTGTTGTTTATCCGCCACTGCAATATCTGGTTGGTTCGCCATTACAATTTTGTCTTTATCTGGAAGTCCCATAGGATCTTGGCTCGGTCATTTTCCACAACCTTTGGAGGTGTTTCCCACCTTGACCTTAGGGTCTCCAGCCCTCTCCAGCCATTGGTAGGATTTCTTGATATCAGCCACTTCAGTTATGTTTTGGTGGTACGCCCCATGTAGGGGCATGTCCTCCCATGATGAAGGGACCTTCATCACCTTTTCCTCTGTACTCCACTGTCGCTGAGCACATCATCTTTTGGGGCTTTGTCCTTGATGTACTTATGGAGCTTGGACTGGACAGTGGCTCTCACTAGGCCTCCTCCCTTATGGCTAACAAATTATTTGTCATTTCAACATAGATCTTCTGACTGTCTCTATCACACATATATTATAAGTACGCATTTTCCTTTTATTTGACCAGTCTAAAAAATTCATGCATTTTAATCTTCTAGTATGAAAGTATTGAAATGTACTGTGAATCTGTTTATCAAACTACAAGCTAGCTGTTGTAAGTCAGAAAAATATAAAAGTTTGCCGTGTCCCAGACTCCCAGCAGAATAGCAAGAAAGAGTATCTTGTATAATTCTGCTCAATATAATAGGCCTACTGGGATTTGTAAGTCAAAGTTCTTGCATCAATTATTCATTGTCTATTGACTGGGCTCTCTTTGGGCGTGGTGTGTGGTGTTGTGTAATATATTCTGAGCACAGATACACATAGTGCTGGCCCAGTTACACACATAGACACTCAGCTATAATCAAAGAAAGACACCTACTATTCATGCTGTGTCAACTTGATTTAGTGGGAGACCGCAGTGTGCGCTGCATGTGTCAGGAAGGTGACAAGTAAATTGGACATTGTGCCTCTCAGTGCAAGTCCAAATTGGTGTCAGGTGCTGTATCTGGGGAGCTCTATGTGCAGAGTGATTGTGGATTTGTAGTGAAGTGATGATAGTCAAACAAATAGAATGTGATTGAATAAGGGCAGAGAGGAAAGAAAGCAAAGACAAATAAAGATGAGAAAAACACAAAAACGTGTTGGCAGCCTGAGACTGCGAGACTCAAAGAAAGATTTCCCTATTGGTTATTGGAATATGTGAAGCATCTTAATAGAATGTAAAGACCCAGACAAAACTGAGTAATATGTAAATAGAATTGTATGTATGTTGTAATGAATGTATTGGAATACAAATAATATGATTTCATAAGATTAAATGATAGCTTGCATCGTACCCATAAAATTAATGATGAAACCTTCGCCCTTGCCGAACACGAGTCCTGCAGGATCGGAATGGAAGGTTATGGTCAGGTCAGGTGTGGTGGAGGAGAGCTTGAACGGGCTGCTTCCTCCGACGTATCGAGCCAGAACGTGTGTCATGACCTCATCTCCATCTGTGATGGTAAGCATGTCACTGTCGCTGATGTTCATACTGAAAATAGAAGTACAAATAATGTAGCTTGACTACCAGCTAAGGCCCAGTGATGACTCAGTGCAGTAGTGTTGACAGCCAACTGTGTGGGAACAGATGAAGGCAAAGGCTGAAGACAGCATTTAACAGCCACATTTAGTGCCATCAACCCAACTGTCTAAATACAAATGTATGTAACAGACAAGGACATTTAGTATTAAAGGTCCCATGGCATGAAATTTTCACTTTCTGAGGTTTTTGAACGTTAATGTGAGCTCCCCTACCCTGTTTAGGCCCCCCCCCCCATGGCTAAAAGTTGCGAAATGTCTAAACTGAGCATTTGCGGTCCTTTTCTGCGTTAGAAAAAAAAACAGCTCAAACGGGCGATTCTCAACAAGGCACCTTATTGACGTCAGCTCGAAAAATGCAGCTCCACCCCCCGTCTGTGTCTACTCAGCGTCTCTGTAAATCACGCCCAGAGAGTTTGGACCACGAATGCGCTAGGCAATGCGAAATGCGTTTTTTTATTTGCCTGGAGGCACGTCCGAGTGTTTCTAGGCTCGGAAGTCCTTTATCTGAGCCTCTGGACCTTTGAACAGCAGTGGTTTAATTTTTTCTGTGGAAATGTGTTTATTTTTCAATGGAACGCTTCTCATCTCTTCTCCGCGCAAAAACGCGGAAATGGATCAGAGCGGACAGCTGAGAGCGGAGAGTTTGGCCCCCACCCTCTACTATAGGCCATCTCTGTCCTCCTCATTTGCATTCAAGCAACAACGCCCATAATGGAGTGTTCAGAGAGAGAAAAATTACTCTTTCTCATCTTATCTCTGTTTCTCATGCACTGAGTGTTGATTTTGAAGAAGGATTCATTTACAGTATTAGGGAACCATTAAGGAGCCATATAAAAGCATCAAGAAGTACCATGTCATGGGATCTTTAAGATTACCATACTCATATTTTAAAAAATACTTATCTTATACTTACTTATCTTATAATTAGGTCATTGCTTTATAGGTCTATTCAATAAATTATTATTCTAGCATTATACTATGCTGTTACAGTTAATGCTCAATAAATATATTAATAATACAGGCAGAGAATTAAGAAAAAATATGGTGCACACCAGCCCATAATGAAGCCAGCCAGTTTTAGACAAACATATTGGTCTGTTGGTTAAATACACTGTTGATTGTGCATTGATGCTTGTTGCACTCACAGTTGTACATCCAGCAGAACTCGTTTGTCCTCACTGACATGTATCCTCCAACTGCAGTCCTCTCCCTCCCCGTACCATTCGGGCCAATTAGGAGATAGAATCACCCCACCTGGTCCAGTCAAGTCACCACCACACTGTGCTGGTAAGCCATGTTATTATAAAAATACAAGGTATCATAAAACACTTACAACAAGCACAAGATTCAAACAAAAGTATCATTGTTACCTTTACACAATGGCTCTGTGTCATTCCAGTATGGGTCTCTGGCACTGATGCACTCAATGACAGGAGGCCCTTGTTCAAGCGAATGGCCCGGATCACAAGTGAACTGGACAACAGTGCCTACCCCATACAGAGGATCGGATGTGGTGAAGTTTCCATTCTGGATGTAGGGTTCATAGCAGTGACCACGCTCAAAAGCTGGTGGAAATTAAAACCCCAGATTCAACTCCCACAAAATGATCTCAACTTTTGAACATACTATCAGAGATGTGATGTAAACCATTATCTTATCAATGAAATACAAACAATTGAATAATGTAGCAAAGGCCATATTCTCTCAAGGTAAACTTATTTCTTGCTATCAACCAAACCAAATGACTGGTGACTTGGCAAAACACAAGGTATACAAATAGACATGTACAACTTCTGGTTTCACAGTAAAATTTTAAAAAATATATGATAAGTATGAAGTATAAGTGGAAGTGAGATTTATAGTAGCTTGTACCCTCATAGCGAATATTGAATCCCATGTTGTGGTTGGGCTGGTCTGTAATGAACTGGATTCGTACAGCAGGCCCCTCACTGATGACTCCTTCAAAGGGTATTTGCCCGCCACGTCCTGAGTCGAAGAGCACTACAGAGCCAGCATCCAGACCACTCCACAGCACCAACCTTTCAGACATAGACGTAATATGAATTCATATTTATTTACATAATCGGTCAATAAGTATGTTTTGATGTGAAGTACTGCCACCTGTCAGTGGGTCCCAAAGCCAGTCTCTCCAGGTGCAGGTGAAGCCTCTGGTGTTTGGGGGCTTCCAGGGACCAAGAGCAGGAGCGATCATGTGTTGCATTGGGCCCGTGCTGAGGTGAGGGAGAGAGGACCCTGCCTACTGTGGCATTTTTCACTGTGCCTCCACAAATGGCTAAAAAACAGAGCACCATCTATTTGTCCACTCACACCCACATAGAGGTAATGTATCCAGAGAGTACCTCGGCAGGTGGGCTCCCGCCTGCTCCAAACGGGTAGAGAGGCATTGAGGCAGGTGAGCAGCACGTCTCCCTGCAGGTGGTAGCCCATGTGGCAGTGGAAGCGGGCAGTGCCTCCGGGAAGCAGGTCGAGCACAGTCACCTCCCCAAAATGAGGCCTTTTAGGGAGGGAACAGCTCAGTCTGAAGACTTCAAAACAGATAAAAAAAATAAATAAATAAAAACATCAGGATCTTTTTTGTGAATTTTAATTTAACATTATCTACCAACATAAATATCTCTAATATATTAATCAACTCCATATTTAAATGAATGCATGAAATAATTATTTGAACAATATATCAGGGGTCAAATTATTTATTTATTTTTTTGTTTTCCCACCACCATCTAAAGCCTGACATTTGTATATAATTGTAAAGTATAGAAATGCTGGATTAGCTGAGATGATCAGGACAGGTGCATGGTTTATGTATAGAACTAAACTAACTACAATTAAAGTATGCTTTGTGAACTCACTTTGGTAATGCAGCTGGAAGGTGCCAATGCTTCCTTCAGGCCCAGAGCGGTAGTACACTGACATGGTGTTAGTTGGGCTGCGAATCACCTGACCCTCCACCAGCAGAGTGTGGTTGGCCAGGACCAGCAGGGCGCCTGTTTCATCTGATCCTCTGATGGAGAGCTGTTCACTATCTGACAGGTTCACACTCTTCACCTGTAGCACAATAGGCATTACAAAGATATGGTTATCCACCAGCTGAACTACTCCAACAACCTTTAAATAACATAACTGTAATTTGTTTTCTTTTTCTGTTTTAATGCTCCTTGGGGCTAGGAGTCTGTGCAGTGCATTGAGTAAAAGAAATGGAATTGATAAAAAAACAAAACAAAGATATCTTAATGGTGCCTTGAATTAGACATTAATCAATATATATTTTAGATGTGTTTCATTTAACAAAGTAAATAGCATGGCAATTATTGGGTTAAAGAGCAGTATATGCATGCAGTGACCTTAGCAGCAAATACAGTGAGCAAGTGACACTGACAGTGGCCACTAGGAGGCAGAGTTCCATCTCCCCACCAGCAGCAGTCTTCTAGTTTGAACAGAACAACAATAGCAGTATGGTGCCAGAGAGTAAAGTTTGGTGTTTGGTGCAGGGTACCTGCAGTTCCACTCCATATCCTGTGTACACAGTGATGATGTAGGTGCAATGAAGGAAGGGTCCATCCGGTAAAGGGGGGTCATCAGACGAGTCTATATATCCCTCCGGGCTGGTCAGACTGACTATGCAGCTGGGCACTGCAGAAGAGAGAGCAAGTGAAAAGTGAATAGAGCAGGAGAGCTTTGTCTAGTAAACTTAATTTGAGTCGGAATTAAGGAAACCCCTGTAGTGTATAATTAGTGGGACTTTAAAGAGATTAGCCTCCACACTGCAGTGAGGCAGAAAGCTACAAGGGTTGTACCTGTTTGAGTGTTCACTGTGTCTGTTTCCACACTGCCGATCGCAGACGGCTCAGGTTCAGGGCTATCTGTGTGCAGTGGAGGAGAGAGAGAGAGTTTGGAAGGACCTGCAGTTGGAGAGTAGTTTGGCCCGGAAGCTGCAGCTGATGTTGTGGCTTTCTCTGTGTGCAGCACTCCGCTGCTCTGCTGCTCTGGCGAGTATGCTCCTGACCGGCTGAGCCCTCTGCCCAAGAGAGGCAGCAGGTTGTAGGGCAGGGCAGAGGGGGCAGAATCCCCTTTCTGGGAGGCATGCTGCCTTTTTTTGGTCAGTAGGCCACCAGTCAGTGATGTGGAGCTAGAGTCTTGGTTTATTGTTTCTTGAGTAAGTACAGAGGACAGAGTGGAGGAGAGCACTGTGGGAACAGCTTTATCTGAAAAAGAGAAAAGACACGGCATGAATCATTGGGAAAGTGTTTAAATATGTCCGGAAGACAGCAGGACGGCGTGGGTCTGTCAATGCCCTGCTTACTTATCAGAGGTGAGACTATCCAGTACAGCCAAATGCTCACCTCGGCTATACATTAGCAGTGAAATGCTGTAGTGGTGACAACACCATTAAGCATGACAGGAGCAAGGGGGAGAGGAGGCACTAAAAAAAGAGTAACATATTGACTGCAAAATGCTCTGCCTTGCATGCTAAAACGCCATCTCCAGGAGCTTAAAAACAGCACAGAGCAGCATTTACACACATGAACAAATTCTCAATTCACACCAGCCAGCCGCATGCCTATACACACAATTTATAACAGATAACAACTGCAGCCAAAAAGGTAGGACTGTCTGCAGCTATATATCATGACTGGTTAATTATTCAAATAATTGTAATAATTGTATAAAAAAAACACATGGCAGAAGACAGACATTTATTATTAAAAAATAAATACATATGCTCTATGTAGAAGCCTTAAGCCATAATTCTGACATTCATTTGCCTAGAAATGTCATTAAAAAAAAACTTGATTGAAAGAACTCTTTGACTAATTCACTCATCAACTCAAGTGCTCACTTCTTAAAATAATCCCTACAAAGCATATTCCTGGTTCATCATGTGATACATGTGACTACATTACATATATTGTAGTGTTCTGGTGTGAGGAAACAGGCAGAATTTTTTCTAGTTGTTTATTTCCTGAACACATGAACTACTGTACGCTGTAATCTATACCAAAAACAACAGCAGTTTCAATTAAGCAGTTCACCAAATCAAAGGTGTTTAGCATTTGGTGGGACAATGTCAGAGACTCGAACCGCCGCCAACCTTCTGATCAGTGGACAAGATATACACTGATCCCGCACTTCAGAAGAGTGTCCTTTGAAGTGAACGTCATAGTTTCTCTTTGCCTCGCTGGTTCCTGGCAAACTGGGCAGATTCCAGTTAGTCCTGAAGTTTCCAGGAATACATGATCCTGTAGGAGCAACTGCAGCGTCTGGTGGTCTCCCCATCGTCATCTCAGCTGGAGTCCAGCTCACCCTCGCCAGCATGAGGTGAGGAGGGGAGCAGGAGGTAGAGTCCTGCTGCAGATCTGTAAGCCATGAGGACAAATGGCAGATGTCTGTCCCATGTCTTGCTGGTGCTTGGCTGTGACAATAACAAGATGCTGGGCCAGGATGTGGTTGAATCTTTTGACAAGCCCATCACTTTTTTGTGGGTATAGAGGAGTTGTGTGGGTCTTGTTTGAGCCTAGATTTTCACACATAGCTTCAAAAATAGGTGGCTCAAAGTTTTGCCCTTGGTCTGTATGTATTGCTTCTAGCACCCCAAATCTATTGAACATGCCTTCCACTAAAGCAGTCACTAGTTTCTGCTTAGTGATCTAGTTGTAAGCTTCAGGCCACTAAAGTAATCTGCCACAGTGAGGACATAGCCTTCTCCGTCAAGGGGAAAGGACCGTGAACATCGATCGCTACCCTTTTCATAGGGCAGCCAGCCAAAAACTGCTAGAGGGGGGCATGAGGCCTGTCTGTGGGTCCCTTGTGAGATGTACAACTGTCTCAGAGATGGCAGTAGCCCTCCACATCCCTCCTCTGTTGGCCCCAGTAGAATCCTTTCCGCCCCAGTAGAGTCCTTGTCACCCCAAGATGATCCATGACAGCCAACAGTCTCCTGTAGTAACTGTGGAACTACAATCTGCCATCTCACCTCCCCCATTCTTGGGTCTTTCAACCCTCTTTGTAACACCCCGTCACACAGGTGCAAGGCCTCCCACAATGACCACAATGTCCCTTAGTAGTTCTGCAGTTGACCACTGCAGAACAATGTCAGTCCAATTGGGCTGCTGATGGTTTGTGATCCATGTGAGCACTGGGCTGATCTCACCGTCCAGTTCCTGTTGACGGGCCCACTAGGCCATGATAGGCTGGATTATCCAAACTTCTTCTTTGCACAACAGTTGAGAATCACTTGAGAAGCAGGGTCGGTGTTTGTACATTAGAATGGTGTGATTGTCTGGAAAGATTAAGGCATTGTTTGATGTCAGTGATGCACTCCAGGGCCTCCAGGGTATCCAGGCCACAGTCGTCCAAATCTGTGACCCACACCGGACAGCAAACTGAGTCATTAGTCATCCCCACCTATTAAGTTACTGTAGTATCACCGACCATGGGGGCCCGCTCTCCAGACACAGTTTGCTTTTGAACAGAAGTAGGAGTAAAAGCTGTTATATCTCCAAGCATGTCTGGCTACAGCAAGGTAGCCGAGGAGACGGTAGTTGACGTCGTGGCCAGGGTCTTCAGGGTCTGTTTCTTTTATGACCGCACGTACCAGCTAAATAAGATAACTCAGCTGTGACGATTTAGCCTCTGGGAAACTTGTCGTATTCTCCTGCACTTGGTCACTCAAAGAAGCTGTCGGGGTGCACAGCAGCTCCCTAACTATAGCCAGGTTCAGTGCTTGTTGTGGTGATCTAGGGTGAGCCAGAAGTGTCTGTATACTCAAGTCAAATGGCGACAGGGCCTGTAGAAATGATCCCAGGCCTGTTCAGACTGTATAGCAGATAGTATGTGAACAAAAGTGTGATGAACCAGTCCTTCAGTGTCATTGGCAAGTGCCCCAAGGTGTTCACTAGGGTGACGGTGGTGACTACATAACTCTGATCAAAGCACACTGGACGTGGAGCAGGACCCCAACCTTCTCTTCACAGCCCAGACTAAAGCTCTGTAGTTACATCTGTCTTTAGACCTCAGCAGACCAGACAAAGCCTCTTCAGTGAGAGGTATGACTAATTGTAGAGCTCCCATTTCCACAGACCATCTTGCAGCCTAGACCAAGAGTTCAAACTAGGCATAAAAAGCTTCCCAATCAGACTTTTCAATGGCACAAGCAGGGACCATTTCAGTGTGTGGAGCAAAGTTAGTGTCCTTCTCCAGCTTAACTGAAACTTTCCGAGGTTTGGCTCATCCCACTTTGGACACCAGTGTAGCATTCTGGTGTGAGGAAACACTGAATTTCTTCTAGTTGTTTATTTTCTGAACACAAGGGCTACTATAGGCTGTAATCCATGCCAAAACAACAGCAGTCTCAATTCAGCAGCGTCAGTCCCCAAACTGACAAAAAACCCTTTTATAACAAAGACAGTCATCTAGAATCAGCTTTAACTTATGTTAACTATATATTACTGAAATAACCTACACTGGCCCCTACTTTCTTGGCCCCTATGACCATTAGTCCACAGTTTCACAGTTTACAGAACGTTTACACCATGCCCAGAATTTATGTAACTGACAGCTGCTCTTTCTGCCCCTTTTACATCAGTGTATGATCCATGCTTTTACAGAGTATATTTCACATAAAACCCAAAGCAAAAACTACTGTCTTAGGGAAAATGTACATTTTGGCTCCTACGATTTGTTTATATCAGTCTCACCATACTGAAAGAGAACTAATCACATAAATTAGGGATGCACCGATGTGAACATTTTAGCCAATACCGATATCCGATATTAATGTTGCTGATATTGGCCGATACCGATATTTATTTATTTTTAATTCTGAGATAACATTTTATACAGACTCCTGATTTTTTTTTCTTTTTTTTTTTTTTTTAGTGTAAAATTTTATTTTATTTTTTTTATACAGTGTAACATTGTGTTCTGCTTCCTGATTGGCTAAGGGACCTTTGCCGATTGTTATAGATGGGGGACGCAGGAGGGGGGGTCCAGGACCAAACTGGAACTAAACCAGGACCAGACCAGGATCAGACTGGGACTAGACCAGGACTAAACGCGGACTAAACCAGGTCTAGATCAGGTCTAAACAAGGTCTAAACCTGGACTGGACCAGGATAAAACCTAAACTAAACCAGGACTGGACCAGGTCTAGACCTGGACTAAACCAGGACTAGACCAGGTCTAAACCAGGATTAAACCACCAACCTTGAGACCGGGGAGGCATGCAGTCCAAAAAGAGCAAAGACAAAGAGCCGCACGCGGTGGTTTAATCCTGGTTTAGACCTGGTCTAGAGGAGGCACGGTTTGGGTACGGGTCTCGTGCTCGCAGCCCCGGGTGGGACGCGCGGTCTCACGCCGGTCATGCTGCGCTATCACGGATTTGAACACGATGAGCGCACGTGCCCCCCCCCCCCACGCTTCACTATTAATACTTTTTGTTGAAAATCTACGAAAGTTTATTGAGTGTTTAAATGAGAGAGAAATGTGAGAAAACTTTAATTCGAGGGATTACTGTATGACAAATATCGGTCGTTAATATCGGCTCACTTTTACACATCGGGCCGATACCGATATATTTTTTAAAAATTTGGCAATATCGGCCGATGCCGATGTTAATGCCGATATATCGTGCATCCCTAACATAAATACACGTGTTATTTCCCACAGTACATCTACAGTGGCTTGCGAAACTATTTGGCTCCCTTGAACTTTGTGACCTTTTGCCACATTTCAGGCTTCAAACATAAAGATATAAAACTGTAATTTCTTGTGAAGAATCAACAACAAGTGGGCCACAATCATGAAGTGGAACACACTTTATAGGATATTTTAAACTTTTTTAACAAATAAAAAACGAAAAATTGGGCGTGCAAAATCATTCAGCCCCTTTACTTTCAGTGCAGCAAACTCTGTCCAGAAGTTCAGTGAGGATCTCTGAATGATTCAATGTTGACCTAAATGACTAACGATGATAAATGGAATCCACCTGTGTGTAATCAAGTCTCTGTATAAATGCACCTGCACTGTGATAGTCTCAGAGGTCTGTTTAAAGCGCAGAGAGCATCATGAAGAACAAGGAAGACACCAGGCAGGTCCGAGATACTGTTGTGGAGAAGTTTAAAGCTGGATTTGGATACAAAAAGATTTCCCAAGCTTTAAACATCCCAAGGAGCACTGTGCAAGCAATAATATTGAAATGGAAGGAGTATCAGACCACTGCAAATCTACCAAGATCTGGCCGTCCCCCTAAACTTTCAGCTCATACAAGGAGAAGACTGATCAGAGATGCAGCCAAGAGGCCCATGATCACTCTGGATGAACTGCAGAGGTCTACAGCTGAGGTGGGAGAATCTGTCCATAGGACAACAATCAGTCGTATACTGCACAAATCTGGCCTTTATGGAAGAGTGGCAAGAAGGAAGCCATTTCTTAAAGATATCCATAAAAAGTGTCGTTTAAAGTTTGCCACAAGCCACCTGGGAGACACACCAAACATGTGGAAGAAGGTGCTCTGGTCAGATGAGACCAAAATCGAACTTTTTGGCAACAATGCAAGACGTTATGTTTGGCGTAAAAGCAGCACAGCTCATCACCCTCAACACACCATCCCCACTGTCAAACATGGTGGTGGCAGCATCATGGTTTGGGCCTGCTTTTCTTCAGCAGGGACGGGGAAGATGGTTAAAATTGATGGGAAGATGGATGGAGCCAAATACAGGACCATTCTGGAAGAAAACCTGATGGAGTCCGCAAAAGACCTGAGACTGGGACGGAGATTTGTCTTCCAACAAGACAATGATCCAAAACATAAAGCAAAAGCTACAATGGAATGGTTCACCAAAAAACATATCAAGGTGTTAGAATGGCCAAGTCAAAGTCCAGACCTCAATCCAATTGAGAATCTGTGGAAAGAACTGAAAACTGCTGTTCACAAACGCTCTCCATCCAACCTCAC
Organism: Paratrypauchen microcephalus; assembly: GCA_036785185.1. Lineage (NCBI taxonomy): Eukaryota > Metazoa > Chordata > Actinopteri > Gobiiformes > Gobiidae > Paratrypauchen > Paratrypauchen microcephalus. The sequence goes on along the minus strand of JAVJIX010000004.1, from coordinate 15,646,067 downwards.
TGAGCTCGAGCTGTTTTGCAAGGAGGAATGGGCAAAAATATCAGTTTCTCGATGTGCAAAACTGATAGAGACATACCCCAAGCGACTTGCAGCTGTAATCGCAGCAAAAGGTGGCGCTACAAAGTATTAACTCAATGGGGCTGAATGATTTTGCACACCCAATTTTTCATTTTTTATTTGTTAAAAAAGTTAAAAATATCCAATAAAGTGTGTTCCACTAAATGATTGTGTCCCACTTGTTGTTGATTCTTCACAAGAAATTACAGTTTTATATCTTTATGTTTGAAGCCTGAAATGTGGCAAAAGGTCACAAAGTTCAAGGGAGCCAAATAGTTTCGCAAGCCACTGTATCTATATGTCTCAATATGCATGCTTGCCGGGTTGTGATGAAGACAATGCATTTCACAGGAAAAAAACAACAGCATAAAAAATGCAGACGACAATCTTTTGCTTCTAATTAGGGGCAAAGCACCGAAGGTGCTCGGCACCCTATAGTGTTTGCTCTGCATTGCCTATCGACGTTGCCTAGCAATGTTGCCTAGCAATGTTGCCTAGCAATGTTGCCTAGCAACCCTTTGATCTTTCCTTTGATGTTCTGGTCTCTTGACTCTTATTAGGGGGCCAAGCACCGAAGGTGCTAGGCACCCTATAGTGTTTGCTCTGGGCAAGCCCCTTGGTCCTCTACACTTCCCCTGTTCCTCTCGGCCCAAATGCCCGGTGGTGCATATCCCCGTGCCCACATCCCCCGATGTGTCCTCTGAGCGCTTTGCGAATGTATGTACCTTGTGGTACATTACATTTCCGTACCACAGGGTACATCTTTCTGAAGAGAGAAAAAAAAGTGCTTTGTGACTGTTATTGTGGTGGTGAAATATGTACTATTATGTGCCTGAAATATGTATTATCGTGTACCTTGTAATATTAAAAGATTTTAAAAAAATAGTGTTTGCTCTGCGTTGCCTAGCGACGTTGCCTAGGGAAGTTGCCTAGCGAAGTTGCCTAGCGAAGTTGCCTAGCAACCCTTTGATCTTTCCTTTGATGTTCTGGTCTCCTGATTCTTATTATTATTAGGGGGCCAAGCACCGAAGTAAGTGATAAGATAAGATAAGATAAGATATGCCTTTATTAGTCCCTCAGTGGGGAAATTCCATTGTTGCAACGCACAGATCACAGCACGAAAAAGTAACGTCGTCGGCCTCTGCGCGTCCTCCGCGTCCGACCTCCTCCGCACATAGCAACGCACATAGCAACGGTGAAAAAGTTAAAATCCAGAGAAAACAGAGGTCAAAATGGAGCAGAAACATCGCGCATCTGAAGCACCCAGCCTCACACACACAATCCTCAAAGTGTGCAAACGAACAAGCAGGTAAGAGCAGAAAAAAAGTTGGAAAATAAGGGAGCGCGTTGCAACCAGCTCCGGCTCTCGCCGCGCCGTTCATAAGTGAGTAAGTGATCATAGTTTTGTTGTAATAGCACAGTTACAGCCTATAAGCATAAGAACAGTGTCTTGTGCAATGTTGAAACAGAAGGTCAAATTATAAAAGTGAGAGACCAAAAAAAGCAACAGTTAAACTCCAAAATCCTAATAAGTGTTACTGTTTTTAAGAAGGAAATGGAAAAATATTTTCACAAAGGTTACACTTTAATAGTGTGTCATGTGACACAGAAGGTACAATAAAATTATGGACAGAAGCTGTTGAGTTGAAGAGACAGATTATCCTTTTGCGGTGTCTGTAAAATAACCTTGGTAAACTTGATGTGCACCCTGTTTTTTAAGCACACCTCGACTTTGACACTTTGAAAGTCAAAGCATGTAATTAAATCTCTCATTGATGCAGAGAAAACTATTGAACAGTATCACTAACGTGTTGCTTGTGGCACATGATGTCATGATGTAATGAAAAAATAGTGCAAGTATCTCATCTACAACGGGAGAGCGTTTGGCCACTGATCCAAAGGTTGGCGGTTCGTATCCCACTCTTGACATTGGTTGAGGGGTCAGATCACTGGTGGTACTATTTCCAGCTCCCACAGATGAGTGCTGCCGTTGTGTCCTTGGGCAAGACACTTAACCCCCACCTCGCCCCCAGTGTCGGCGCATACTGGTCGAGAGCCCCCATGTCAGGAGAGTTACATCAAGGCTGGTCAAAAGACGTGGAGCTGTCCTCCCATGGATCCACCACCCGCAGGAGGATCCATGGGGGTTGGTGCATTGAGATCTGGGCGGCAGATCTGCTTGGACTGTTGCCCCTGCGACCCGAATACCGGATAAAGCGGAAGATAATGAATGACTCTCATCTACAATTTATCTCCTTCAAAAACTATCATAAGATGACAAGAAAACAAAAACACAGATTTATTCATTCATCTTCTTCTTTTTTTTCTTTTCATTTTTCTGGGTCGGGGGGGCAGCAGTCCAAGCTGCTGTCCAGAACACAATGCACCAGGCTCCATGAATCCTCCTGCAGGTGGTGGGTCCACAGGAGGACAGCTCACGTCACAACAGCCTTGATGTATCTTCTGCCATGAGGGCTATCAGTGTCCGCAGACACTTGGGGCAAGTTGGGGTTAAAGGGATATGCCACCCCCAGGTCAAATTTGGGCATCTCCCCACAGTCCAGAGACTAAAATAAGTGGTGGAAAGCATTTTCCTGGTGACGCAGCCATTGTCCGAGTCTGTCAGCACTGACCGCCGCGGTATCTGCAGCTACTCCGCGTTAGACTGGAGTCTAACGGCGCCAGAGAAAGATTTCGGCCAAAAGGAATTAATTTGCTCGATGCGTTTCCCAATTACTTTCTGTGTAGTGCGCATTCATATCGAGTGCAAATAAATGTACAAATCAACACGGAGAGCTTGCCTTGGTCATTTTGGGTGGGAACTATTTTTCAGTGCGGAAAAACATAGCCGAAGCACACACCAGGCTGTGTAACAGGGGAACTCCCTTCCTGGTGCGTAACAGGGATTCCCCTGGCAGCGTGGTGTGTGCTAACGCGGAGTAGCTGCAGATACCGCGGCGGTCAGTGGCGACAGACTCGGACAATGGCTGGGTGACCAGGAAAACGCTTTCCACCACTTATTTTAGTCTCTGGACTGTGGGGAGATGCCCAAATTTGACCTGGGGGTGGCATATCCCTTTAAGTGTCATCAACAGCGGGATTCGAACCGCCATCCAGATTTAGTTTTAGTAATTAAAATGTCTGGTTAATTCACTGGTTAATGCTGATCAAATAAGAATAAGATGTTCTATTTATTCGCCAAAGAGCGAGTCACCAGATAACACTTCTACTACACTTTTATTATATTTTGATTTTAAAACCATAGCTATTTTAGATCTGTCTTACAGATGTATATCGACCCAGGCAAGAGCTCCTTAGTGATAGACAATCTGCCATTGCAGATGTACGCATTCCCAACAGCACTAAGTTGTGCTTATAGTGAAGGTATAATGTCTGCACTGTGGGAAACTACCAGTACTTACTTCAGCGGTTTAATAGGAGAAACACAAGAGAGTAATGAGAGTAATCCAACCAAAGATAAGCATTTCTAAAATGACAGCATATTTAATGTAGTTACTGCCAATATGTTTAATAGCATTGTCACTTACAGCCCAGCCAACTCTAAAGTATTGTAGGCTACAACTGGATAAATATTTGATTTATTTGGTGGAAGCAGTGCTCATTAAAGACCTATAACAATGATCTGTAAATATTCCAGATAATAGCAAATTGCTTATCAAAAAACATTTACAAGGTACAAAGAACTGTAAAAGGCCTAAATTAAAAGTGCTCACAAACTTGGTTTTCCTTCATCCACTGTTTAAGGTGTGATTTGAAGGCGACTAGTGTTGACAATTGACTCTTATTTCAGTATCTAGTCCCTTTTACCAACAGCACAGTCACTCTAAATGTGGTGCATGATCTTGATTATCCTTATTCTTCAATACAACATCCATTAAAAATACCATCAAAGCTAAAATGTCTTTCTGTCAGTAAGATTTTAAATTGTATTGTTAGTTTTAATATTGTGCCAGTCTAGTTTGTTTACACAGATAAGTGACTTTAAAATGATTTGTTTATATGTCTTATATGTTTATATTGTGGCCATACCAGCTTGTCAAAGCCTGACCTCGTCAGATCTCAGAAGATAAGCAGGGCCGGACCTAAGGAGTACTTGGATGGGAGACCACTGGGAATTCCAGGTGCCACAGAGGAGCGCCAGTGGCAAAAACATTGTGTCCTTAGGCAAGACACCACCTACATTACCGAGTAAGAAAGTGGTGTGTGCGTGAGTGTTGGTGGTGATCGGAGGGGCTGATGGTGCAGATTGGCAGCCTCGCTTTCGTCAATCTGCTCCAGGGCATCTGTGGCTATAATAATAGCTTGCCCCCACTGAGTGTGGAGTGAATGAACAATGAACTGTAAACCGCTTTGGGTGTCTTGAAAGGCATTATAAAAATTGAATGATAAATTATAACGATTATACAGTTACAAGAGTTCTCTTTTTAAAGCTTTGTAAAATAACGTTTATTCTAATCTTCTAAAATGCCTTCTTATTCTCACTAGTAGTTGTGTTTTGTGCACCATTAGTTGCTGATGTACCCTGTTTATATGCAGCAAATGGACTGTAGCAATGGTGGATGGGAAAAGCACCCTACTCTCATTTTCATCAGTGTTAATGTGCTTGTTGTTAGATGGATGACTGAAGCCGTGAATACTGAACAGCTAAACTCTTTATTTGTTCTAAGGCACTTCCTTCTTGACATGATTACTGCAAATCTATAATATTGTGTCACCTTCTTGGGGAGAGTACATCTACTGTTGAGTGTTAGTGTTTGATAATTGTGCGTAACTATATGTGCATTCAAATAGCAAGAGAGGAGCAAATGTGCATGCATCATGGGGAACCATCGCAGCCATTGCAATACTAAGCACAGTCAAAGGGGGATTGGAGAGCGATTCAATGGGCTATAGTGACTGCCAACAGTAACTGCCAACAAGACAGTCAACTCTGAGGTTGTAATGTCACAATAGAGCCCAGTGATGCTGAAAAAAGGCCCTCAAAAGTGGCTCTTTGTGGCTTGTTTGTATGGCTATTTCAAAGCACAAAACATGTGATGAAAGCTTATCTTTTGTGTTGCTTGGATTCATTCATATGCTAGATTTAGGTGGCTTTTTGGAAATGCTTTATCAGACCTCAGACTGACAGCAAATGTATCTCAGACATTCTCCGTCTAGCTTGTCCGTTCTCCATGGAGACCCACTGTGATAGCTATACCCACACATGCCCACACATACCCACATACACACTAATGTCACGATGTAGTGCTGGCCATCACACAAGATTTTGCCTGTGCAGAGACAGAGATAGAGGAACTTTAATACGTATCTTTGTATTTGTCTTCATTTAGGCTAGATATACGGAACATAAAGCATTGTGTATATTGTTCATACTATAGTTGAGTCAAAACAGGAATGTTATGGCAGAATTGATGCATCTCCATAGCAACACTGTTTTGCTCCACCTGAGTTGTTCTCTCTGATCTGATAAATGCAGAATCTGGCCAACACTAGACCATAGCTTGAAAAGTCACACTCCACTCAGACTACATCCAAATGCAGACAGCCTTTCACCATTTTACAACTGATCAGGTGTAGGCAGTCTTCAGTAATGTCATAATGTTAAGAATTATTTGTTAATAGGGCTGAACCAAAAATATAATATATGATATTTTTGTATAATATAATAATAATAATGCATGAAGAATACCTCAGTCGTCCAGGTAGAATCCATGATAAAAGGAGAAGTTAATAATAATAATAATAATAATAATATAAGTTTTAATATTTAAGAGAAAAATGGCAATAAGATGAGGTGGTTTTTTTTGGCTGTAAAAATCGTCTGATTGGCTGAGGACAGAGCCAATGACACCAAAAAAGTGACAGACCAAACAATGCTATGAGGCCGACAATGTGTTACATAAATAATGTTATTTAAATGTGATCACAAATGCTCTGGACAGTTTGTCTAGCTATCACAATCATGCAGTTGTCTAAAGAACTCCTTATACTCCTTATATCCACTGTGAGGGCATTTATTCCATTCACTAAAATCTGCCCTGATTATAGCATAAACAAAAAGAGAATTATGGATGCACCAATTCATCTTTTTTAGCTCCGGTACCAATGCCCGATAATATAATTTTAAAGGTCCCATGGCATGAAATTTTCACTTTCTGAGGTTTTTGAACGTTAATGTGAGCTCCCCTACCCTGTTTAGGCCCCTCCCCCCCATGGTTAAAAGTTGTGAAATGTCTAAACTGAGCATTTGCGATCCTTTTCTGCATTACAAAAAATCGGAGCTCAAACGGGCGAGTTTGAACAAGGCACCTTATTGACGTCAGATCGAAAAAAGAAATGCAAATGCAGTTCCACCCCCGTCTGTCTGTACTCAGCGTCTCTGTAAATCACGCCCAGAGAGTTTGGACTGCGAATGCGCTAGGCAATGCGAAATGCGTTTATTTATTTGCCTGGAGGCACGTCCGAGTGTTTCTAGGCTCGGAAGTCCTTTATCTGAGCCTCTGGACCTTTGAACAGCAGTGGTTTAATTTTATTTTATGTGGAAATGTGTTTATTTTTCAATGGAACGCTTCAAATCTCTCCCCCCGTGCAAAAACAAGGAAATGGATCAGAGAGCGCTCAGAGCAGAGAGCGGAGCGTTTGGCCACGCCCCCACCCTCTACTATTGGCCAGCTTTTTTCTCCTCATTTGCATTCAAGCAACAACACCCATTATAGAGTGTTCAGAGTGACAAAAATTACTCTTTCTCAGCTTATCTCTGTTTCTCATGCACTGAGTGTTGATTTTGAAGAAGGATTCATTTACAGTATTAGGGAACCATTAAGGAGCCATATAAAAGCATCAAGAAGTACCATGTCATGGGATCTTTAAGTATCTGTTGATATGCAATATTAGCCAATACCACTGTAGACACTGTATGTACTGATATGTAGCTGTTATTTATCTCTCAAGTAACTACAGAACAGCTTTATAAAACTGTAGGTTCAACCAGGATATCAACTGAACCAATATTTTTCAGTATCAGCGCCGATATCTGATACCCGTATTGGATCGGTGCATCCCTAAATATGAACATCATGTTATCTGTCAGTGGGCATACACTTTGGTCAACCACTGCAAGAGACGAAAACAAGAAATAATAATTCATCGAATGTTGTGATGCAGAATTTGGATTCTCAAATGAGGGCATCTAATGGACTCATTGATGCCGCACTTTATAATTATCAAGGTCACAGCACACACAGCACCAGGCTCTGACACAACTATCAGCAGAGAAATGCAGCATCTGAAAGCTGTCCAAGCCCACAGCACATACTGATATCTACACATTGATCAATGTCATTTCCTATGGCAGTGAACGGCACACAAGGTCAAGGATGAACACTATGGATAAAGAGGTTGTGTTGAAGAAATATTTATGCAGCAATTCCATTTAAAATCTGTCTTGACTGCACTCTATATTGGAACTATAGCACTCAGGCAAAGTATAAATAAACCTTAATTTGTCCTTGGCTGATAAGAATAATATAGAGGTAGGCTTGTTTCTAAATTCCACTTTCGGATGCAATTTCCTTGATAAATTTGATCCTTAGATTTAATTGAGATATATAAACAACACCTTATTCAATATAAGTATAATCCCGTAAAGCCGAATTAAATGTCTCCAAAGATATTTTTTCCACAGTTTCGAATTTGGCAGCTGAGTTCAAAATGAGAAAATGTCAAAGGTAGTCTCGGTAAAGGTTAGGATTAGGGAGAATAGTATAAAGCAGTCAATGAGTTTTTACTAGTGTGTGTCAGAAATACAGTTGTTAATGTGTGTGTGCTTGGAACAAAAACTCATTGAAACTCTGCTCACATGTATCCAGTGAGCAATGGGGCGGGTAGGGAGTGAAATAGAGACGGGTTATGTGGATACCAAAGGAAACACAAATCAAACTGAGATGTGATGTAAAGTTTACCATTAAACTGTACACTGTGCACATGCATAATCAGGTGTCATTCTTTCAATATGTCAAGTAGAAAAATACCTGATTTTGTAACAAATATTTGGTTAAAAACAAGAAAACATACTAACAACAAAGTCACACAATAGTTTAAGTTTAATCAGAACAAATATATAGACCCATATTGGAGTAGATGCACTGAAATTACACTTTGGTGAATATTATTGTGTCACATTTTATAATTTCATTGATGCTCTGAGTGCTCTGGGATACGGATGGGTGAGGTAACAAATATAGCTGCTTACGAGGGATAAAGAAAGAAACGAATATCACAGGGGCTAAAAAGCATAGGTCAGATTTGAATCAATATGCGAAGCACTAAACTAAACTAATTACGGGGGACCAATGAGCTTGTTCCTTTCCCATGTATCACTGAAAAAAAAACGGATTGCAGAAACAGTTTGGTTCTGTCTCGACACGTGATGACCAGACTATTAACCATCTGTATACAAATAATCCATGATATGATCCTGGATTTTGCCAGGCAAATAAATATGTTGTATTTTGCCACACAGACATGTTTGTAAAAACAATACAAAATGTGCTGATAAAATATTTTTTCCATGGTGTAGGTTCGTGAGACATGCAGGAAGACTATATGAGCCCCTGTGCTTTTAATCTATGAATAAAAGAAAAGCTGCAGAGATATTTTCACTCTGAGGAGGGCTACAGTTGAGCACAAGAAAGAAGAAATGCTTTTAGCCTGAACCTCAGGACAGTCAAAGCCCAAACATCAACAGAACCTTCAGAAATAAATGATGAGGAAATCCTGAAATCACTCCAGTAAAAGAAGAGAAACATAGTGGAGGATGAAGTGTGAAGTTCAGATATATGCTCATAACAATAATATTCATAAAGGTTTCTGTCTCTTTCTGACATATTTTTCAGTGTTCTGTTATGGAATCTATTCCCTGCTAGTGTAATACTTTTTTTTTTCATTGACAAGTGACATCAATCACATCTTGCCCTATACCAGTGCCTCTCAAATAGTGGGGCGGGCCCCCCTGGGGGGGCGCGGTGTGATGCCAGGGGGGGCGCGTGTGACCCTGGAAAACATGCTTTTTTGCCGTACTGTACTAGAACTCAGTGTAATTGCACATCAACAACAGTAGTTGGCAGTGGCGCTCTCATTGTTGCTCTGGGGCAGGGGGCAGCAACCTTAAATACGCGATATACAGAACAGACTCACCATCAGCAGAACATCCTCTGTCACAGAAAAAACACGTATATTCCACTGAGTCGTGTCCTTTAGTCGGACAGAAGCTGACACATCAGGGGCACAGTTTATGCAAATGGGCCATGTGGTTTTTAAGTTTCGTTTCTGTAAAACGTAAACAAATGTGCGCAAAGCTGCATTAAAAACACATTAATATTTGAGTCCTCAGTGCTAAAAGACAGTGCAGTCTTTGTTGGAAGTATATTTCTTTTTTGTTTTTAATGTTAATAAAAGGATACAATGTTATGCAGAGGTGTACTAATAACAATTTTCTAGACAAATAATACTATTTATAGTCGCGCGAAGGGAGGGGGGCGTGAATTTTTTTCTTCTTACTAGGGGGGGCGTCACACAAAATAATTGAGAAGCACTGCCCTATACTGATCCTAATCTGCTCCAATTTCTGTAACTGACCAGCAAATCTGGTCTCACCCAGCTCTTGTAAATAAGTAATTGAATCGATAAGATGGTCAACAAGAATTAATCAGATCTAAAAACAAGTCTGATCTTGATTAACAGATGATGCTTTGAGGCATCATATCCTCCAGAAAATCATCTGAGAAACCAAGGCTAGAGCTATAACATTCATTACAATTCTAAATTAATTAATTAATTACAAAATTCTAATTTGAATGGTCATAATTATTTAGCTCTTTTAAGTCCTAGCTCACACTGTTGTTTATGGATAACATTTTTGCAATATAGGGCTCAATTATGAAGAAATAAAAAATGTATAAAAATAATTATAACTAAGATTATTGTGATCATAACTCAGATTATTCAATGATTATTCAAGCACAGAGAACACACTCCATTAGCACGCTTAATAAAAACACTACAAACTAAGTTTCTAATTAAACAAAGGTGGAGACATATCTAGCATTATATACCGTACTACAACATATTCTGCAAGTAAAAAGCTTCTAACTGTGGAAAACTTGTATGCATAGAATGCTCTTCAATGTGTGTAAATTAGTGGAATAAAGTGGAATTAGAGAATAAAAATGATTAAAAACGCTACACAGCAAGCATATTCACAGCATTTAGTCTGCACATTGTGAGTGTACAACGGTGAACATTGGATGTTGTTGGTGATAAATTTATTCACACTGCTTTACTTGTTTTTCCAAAGGCTCAAAGGGAAATGAAGGGAAAAACAGTGAACTCTGAGTGACAGGAGCAGTCAGTCACTTGAAGTTGTGGTGGTGACGCAGGACCAACTCTACAGTCCAGAGCCATGAGGAACAAAATTATATCATCCATCATAGCACAGAGCAATAGGGCCCAGGGAGATAAATGATGATACAATGACACCAGACAAAATGTTTAACAGTGACATTTATAACATTTGTGGTCATTTGTTCAGCATCCCCCTCCTTAATTAATTTCTATTTATTGTCAGTGTTTTACAGTGTTTAAGATGCTCTTGGTGTAACTGAGAGGAAAATCACAATATTCCAAATTTCATACTGACCCCAAAACACACAATTATATACCGTGTGCAATAGGATGTGGTCCATTACCATCTTTTATAGCTCTGTGTGACTTCAAACTTCACTTTGACCTCAATTCATGCATGAGGAACAGACGCCATTTCAGGTAGAATGACAGCCAGAGCTTTAACATGAAGCCGGATGATCACACATGGACTCAGCTTTGTCAACAGACCCACTTCAGCCAGGAACCAAAATCAAAAGCAAAAAGTTGGAAGGAACAGAACAGGCTTAGCATAATCTTTGAGGTAAATGTCTACTGAATTATTAACCTCTTATAAAACTCTTAAAAGACTCTTATAAGACTTGCTTGATACATACAGACCATCTCCTTAGGCATCTTCTTAGGTTTGGCATATTTCTATAGATAACAATTGCATTATTTAACATTTTTGTCATAATTAAAAGTGCATTTTTTTTGTCTGTGCTTTAAACCCTGTTCTTGAAAGCTATGACTAAGTTTTTTCTTGAATTTAAGTTGAAGTGGTCAAAGATGAAAGCAAATACCAGACGGTTTAGTTCCACTGCAGAACGTGGCTTAAAACAGACGTTGACAAAGTTAAGCTTCAGTTAATTGCTTCTATTGTACAGAAGTGTCAGCCATAGCAGCATCCGTGCAATCCTGCCACGGTTCTAGTGAGGATAATCCCAGATACTAAGAGAAGCAGCAGCAATGCACAGCCAAACACAAACCACACAAACCCCAGGCCGAGACTGCCCCATCACAAAAAAGATGCTCAGGGTAACCCTCTGCATTGGGAGCGCTCCTTTGATCTCACCAAAACACAAGAAGGTCAGTGCCAGGTGACCACAAGATCAATACTGTCATGTCACACCAAACCGAATAATTTACGGCTTTGTAGCGCCTCCGCTCTTACAGTTCACTGCAGAAGCTTGGACCATATGTCTGTGTCTGTGGAAAACTTTGGCCCTAATGACAACTGGGACTAATGGCAACTTGCACATCATCTGCACCACACAAGATTTTAAACCTAATTGCCAATAAATAAGTACTGTGTTGTCCCATGAGGACCAAACCTCAAATACCCAGAACTCTTTCATGTCTGTGGGTAAGATGGATGATGAGATTCAAAATTCAAGATTCAAGATTCTAGATCTAATGGTCATAGAAAAATTAAGTTAAAGCCCCAGTGTGTAGGATTCGTGGCGTATAGGTGGATGGTGCTATTGCACTTTCTGTTTTAGCTACGGCAGACCTCGAGGGTCACCCGGGCGCCGCTACTGTATAAATAAAACGCGGTCCCGTTTTTGTTTTTTTGTTTTTCTCATGAAAACACACATTCCCGATCATGTACCATGACACTCTACACATCAAATGAAACCTTACAGTCTCCTCTTTTTGACTATGCACAAAACGAGGTTATCTTACCTTAGAATGCTTTGCACAGGTCAAACTCTGTATTTCACCATAAACTTGCTCTCAATTTGTCCGTAAGGATCCAGCGAATAAAATCCAGTAAAACAATTTAGTCCAAAACACGTGTTAGATCCATTACGACGTCTGATCCGGCAGCATGCTTGTGTTGTTTACCCAAAACCACGAGCCTTGCCGAAGGCGGAGCCCAAATCTCCTTCTGCGGCTCTCGTATTCAAAATGGCTGCCTCTGCATGGGGAAGATCCCCCTTTTATGTGACGATATCTAAGTCCAAAAGAATACTTTGATTTCATGATGGAAGTGAAAAGGCTTGGAAAACAATGAATGGGTATCTTCAATTTCAGTAATTAACAGGTAAAAATCTTACACACTGTCCCTTTAAGAGCATCAAACCCTGCATAGTTTTGATGTAAAGTGCAATGAATTTATGTACCAATTATGAAAATACACTATATGTACATGAGTACTTATACCAATTAGACAAACATATGCTTTTTTTTCACCATTAAGGACAATCTGTTGCTATAAGCAATATGATCAGTGTTACATCTTAGGTTGTGTTCATGTGAATATGACATGCAATTGAATTGTTGTAATTATTATCATAATTTTGTTTGAAGGTATTGTCAAGTATTGTTTTAGTAGTCACCATGACCATATGATAACAGGGGTTTAAGGCCATTATACATTTCAGATGTACACAAGTGTCATTTCATTTGATAATGTACAGAACATGATTAACATTAATTTCTAATTGTTGGATCAGCTCATGGTGGACAGTATGCCAACACTAAGTCCATAAAAATGGTTAATCTTTGAAAATGTCACCTTATGTTTAGTGAACACAGCTTTTCACAACCTAGCACCAGAACATGTTCAGAACATTCTATATCAGGAGTCTTCAACGTTTTTCAGGCCAGGGACCCCCAAACAGATGGTGAACTGGGCCAGGGACCCCCTACTATATATACGGCATAGAATTATGTTTTATATTAAATTGAGCTTAGTGTCATGTATAAACATTGCTACTCTGTTATGGTACATCCAATACAAGGAAATAATACACAGATTAATACTGTATTTTACACTATAAAATATAAAATTATATTATTTTAAAGTGAAATCAAAAGATTTCGCGACCCCCCTGCAGTACCTCCCTGTTGAAGACCTCTGTTCTATATCAAAGGTGTTGCTGGTGTTTTTAAATTGTATTTTAACAGTTGTACATAAAATATGATAAACCTTTACTTGTCCCACAATGTGAAATTTACAATGTCGGAATGCAAATTTCAAGAACAGCAGGAGAATAGGAAGTATGAAATCGAAATCAAAATGAAGTATTGAGAGGCTTAACAACAGACATAAAATCTTGCACAACTGTGAAAAGCGATAAGGCTACAAAATGGCTTTGACTATGGTTATACAGTGCAGCACATCAGCAAGACTTCAGTGCATTATTCTGTTACGTACAATAAGTGTCTATGACTATGGTTATGTAAAGTTCAGCATATGGATAGAATTAATACATATTCTCATTTTAAGAGTTCCCAGTGCACTGTTAACCTGCTCTTATACTGGTGATAATTGGCCCATAGAAATATTTGGTATTTGTCAAATATTCATCATGCACGTCTGTGTAAAATTAATCAAATGACTGTTAAAGGCCAAATGCCTTTAACAGGTACCTCATAGGAAATACTTCTCCTCACCTGGTCATAGTGCTAATCAGCTGCTTATATTCTGAGCAGCTCTCGAGGAAAATGAGAGGTTAACCTGCTTTAAGCCCCGGTGTGCTTTGAGCTGCTGCTGAGGCTGAGGCTGGCCCAGTGTCACTGATTAGAATAAGGTCACCTCCAACTTTGTGTCTGCCTCTGCCTCTGCTGCTTCTTATAACAGCTCAACTTGTCATCCTATTTCACAATATTCATCTTTTATATGTCCTCTTCTCTATCACATCACACTGACAGATGTAGCACAGAAAACATTGTCAGTCATTTTGGATTGTCTTCCCTCTCCACCTTCTTTGCATATCATGCCTACAGCCCAAAATATCACACTGAATACAAGGTTTTTCAAGAAGATTTTTTTTCCCTCGCTAACAAAAGTAACAACAAGTACATGTCTGAAGCATGAATGATGTATCCTTTAAAAAATCTATAACCCATAAATCAAGAGGACATGCTTCAGTGATATTTGGACAGTAACACAATGTCAGCATGGATCAATACAGATGCAGAGCGATGCAAACTGGAGATGGCTATACTTCCCATTTGGAGCTCTTCAGTCTTAACCTCGCCATCTTTCTGGAAGATTATCACCAATAGACTATGAAAAAAATTAGACCTCATGGTGATCGAGCAGATACCGGACCACTGTCTGTGCTAGGCTTCTTCTGTTCCAAAACCCATACTTTGACTTTAAGTATCTGCCCATACTTTAAAGATCCCATGACATGGTACTTCTTGATGCTTTTATATGGCTCCTTAATGGTTCCCTAATACTGTAAATGAATCCTTCTTCAAAATCAACACTCAGTGCATGAGAAACAGAGGTAAGATGAGAAAGAGTAATTTTTCAACCTCTCTGAACAGGCCATAATGGGCCTTGTTGCTTGAATGCAAATGAGGAGAAAAGAGCTGGCCTATAGTAGAGGGTGGGGGCGTGGCCAAACTCTCCGCTCTCGCTCTCAGCTGATCCATTTCCGTGTTTTTGCAGGGGGGAGAGATTTGAAGCGTTCCATTGAAAAATAAACACATTTCCACAGAAAATAAATTTAAACCACTGCTGTTCAAAGGTCCAGAGGCTCAGATAAAGGACTTCCGAGCCTAGAAACACTCGGAGGTGCCTCCAGGCAAATAAAAAAACGCATTTCGCATTGCCTAGCGCATTCGCAGTCCAAACTCTCTGGGCGTGATTTACAGAGACGCTGAGTACAGACAGACGGGGGTGGAACTGCATTTGCATTTCTTTTTTCGATCTGACGTCAATGCCTTGTTCAAAAGTCGGCGCTGCGTGCAAGTGCAGCGGCCCCTCCCCTAGCCACTCTATACTGTCCTGCCTGGTTAGTGGGGAAACTAAATTTCGAATTCATTCTATGTACATGTACATATGATTGTTTTTGACAATAAAGCAACTATGACTATGACTATGAAAATCGCCCGTTTGAGCTCCGATTTTTTGTAACGCAGAAAAGGATCGCAAATGCTCAGTTTAGACATTTCGCAACTTTTAACCATGGGGGGGTAAACAGGGTAGGGGAGCTCACATTAACGTTCAAAAACCTCAGAAAGTGAAAATTTCATGCCATGGGACCTTTAAGACACAGGTAACTTATTAGACAAGAGATCCAAATATTTTGTGCAACAGTTATTAATCCTTCAAATCACAAACAGTATCATATGAATCATATGAATAAAAGTTCAAATAAATAAGCTGTTACAGGCAAAAAATTAGCCTATAAATAGCCGTATTACATCTAATTAAAGGCCCAACCAAGGTATTGGCTTAACCAATATCATGGAACCAAAACCAAAACCCGATGCAGCTAATTTTTCAGTATTCCTGCTGATATTTGCATTGGTATTAGTGCATTCCTACCTTAAACAAATTCAGATAGTCATGGATACACAAGACAACACTGTGAGCCAGGCCTGAGACTCACATCTCTGAGGTGGATCTCATCATTAGGACAGGGATGCTACACTAAAAGAAGACTCTTTATGGGGAAATCTGGGCTGTCACAAGTAATCTGATTCATTGTGATGAATCAGCAATAAATTATTTAAAGGGACAGTGTGTAGGATTCGTGGCGCATAGGTGGTTACTAGCTATTCCACTTCCTCTTTTGGCTACGGCAGACCTCGAGGGTCACCCGGGCGCGACTTAGCGCCGTCATCTCGCGTGCCCGCGCACGAACCGCGCACCGCTGTATACATAAAACGGTCCCCCGTTCACTTTTTTTTTTTCTTTTCGCATGAAAACACACAATCCCGATCATGATTCATGACAATCTACACATCAAATGAAACCTTACAGTCTCCTCTTTTTGACTATGCAATTCATTTCCCTGCAAAACAATCACTCCCCGAGCACATGGGGCTTTTATACAGAAAAGCACAAAACTTAGCTTACTTAGCTTACCTTTGAAGGCTTTGCACAGGTCAAACTCTGTATTTCATCATAAACTTGGTCTCAATCTGTCCATAAGGATCCAGCGAATAAAATCCAGTAAAACAATTTAGTCCAAAATACGTGTTATATCCATTACGATGTGTGATCCGGCAGCATGCTCCCCCTCCCCCCCTCCCCTTCCCCTTCTCTCCTTCGCTCCTGGCTGCATATGTGAGCAGAGGACCGAAGGAGAGAAGGGGAAGGGGAGGGGGGAAGGGGGGGGCCATCTGCAGCGCGGCTAAGCAGCTGTTAGCCGGAGCCGAGGCAAAGGATGAGCCCAAATGTCCTTCTGCGGCTCTCGTATTCAAAATGGCTGCCTCTATATGGGGAAGATCCCCCTTTTATGTGACTATATCTAAGTCCAAAAGAATACTTTGATTTCATGATGGAAGTGAAAAGGCTTGGAAAACAATGTATTTTTGAATGGGTATCTTCAATTTCAGTAATTAACAGGTAAAAATCTTACACACTGTCCCTTTAATAAGTGATCACTGTTATAGTCACAAATTCAAGCAAATGGCATGGACATATTACCAAAAAAGCAATGATGACTAAAATATAAGCACAGTCAGTTACATTCTTTATCTCCAAAAGACTGCCTTGATCTGGTTAAACCGAGAAATTCTTGAAAAGATAGAATTAACCGACTATTCAAATAGATTGTAGTCATTTGTGTGCAAAATGGCATGCAGAGCAGACATGACTGGTACTTAATGAAAGACTTCTTACAAAATATATCACGATTGTTTACATGTCTTTGGGTTTGATCAGAAATAATGGTTTGATTTCAACACTCCATGGGCTCGCTACAAACTATCTTTTCACACCCCGTTTAGATCCTTTAGGCTTTTGCTCATGTAAATTGGTTACGGCCAATATGTTGTACCATAAGAGAGGTTTCGCAGGTCTTTCCTTCCTGCTGCTGTCAGACTGTACAACGAACACTGTTAACATGTCATTCAACTTATCTGCACTACAATATTCAGCTATACTCCAGAGTCTATTTTTAGTCTAGTTTTAAATTATCCTAGGCCATTATTTATTTATTTATTTATTATATTGTTCTGTTGCATGCTACTTTTTCTTGCTGTTCTTGATCTGTGCGTTGCAACACTGGAATTTCCCCACTGTGGGACTAATAAAGGCATATCTTATCTTATCTTATCTTATAAATCAAACACTGTAAAAGAGCATGGGCTAGAGGAGTTTCGGTCATGCAGGTAGGCTATAATCATCATGTAGCAGTAAAGAGGGGCATTGGGGACATTTGTTCCTCACTTAAAGGTCAGTAGGCTGGAGCTCGGGGGATGGGGTTGTTCACCATAACAAAACAGATCTGCAAAAATTGTCATCATAAATGCCGATTTTAAACCATTTTACAGTATAATAAGTTAATCCAGATTTTGAATAAGCATTAGGTGCAGTCAGGGCTGGACTGGGACAAAAAAAACGGCCCTGGCATTTTTGGCTTAGACCTGGTTTAGTCCTGGTTCAACCCTGATTTAGTCCTGGTTCAGACCTGATTTAGTCCTGATTTAGTTCTGGTTCAATCCTGATTTAGTCCTGGTTTAGACCTGATTAGTCCTGGTTTAGTCCTGGTTTAGTCCTAGTTTAGTCCTGGTTTAGTCCTGGTTCAATCCTGATTTAGTCCTGGTTCAGACCTGATTTAGTTCTGGTTCAATCCTGATTTAGTCCTGGTTTAGACCTGATTAGTCCTGGTTTAGTCCTGGTTTAGTCCTGGTTTAGTCCTGGTTCAGACCTGATTTAGTCCTGATTTAGTTCTGGTTCAATCCTGATTTAGTCCTGGTTTAGACCTGATTAGTCCTGGTTTAGTCCTAGTTTAGTCCTGGTTTAGTCCTGGTTCAATCCTGATTTAGTCCTGGTTTAGTCCTGGTTTAGTCCTAGTTTAGTCCTGGTTTAGTCCTGGTTCAATCCTGATTTAGTCCTGGTTTAGTCCTGGTTTAGTCCTAGTTTAGTCCTGGTTTAGTCCTGGTTCAATCCTGATTTAGTCCTGGTTTAGTCCTGGTTTAGTCCTGGTTTAGTCCTGGTTCAGTCCTAAATTGTGGGCCTGTCTCTAAGAAAAAACAAAACAAAACAAACAAAAAAAAAAAAACGGCATCAGCTCCTAGGACTGTCGGCCCACCGGGAAAATGCCCGGTATGCCCGATTACCAGTCCAGGCCTGGGTGCAGTGCTTTTAATAATAATACTAATAATAATACATTTTATTTATTAGGCGCCTTTCTGGACACTCAAGGTCGCCTTACAACAAGTGTAATATACAGTATAGGCAGTTAAAAGCCTAGGCAGTTCTTTTGTACTAAAACATTTCTCCTGCCACTGCACTGGGCTGTGTCAGTGCGTAAGGATGCTCAGACTGGAGGAATCCCCTGCCTCTCTCACTCTACAGCGCGCTGACAGGTGAGCTCTCTCTTGCAGTACAATCCTACTTGTCAAGGCTCCCACGCACACGAGTGGGCAAGTGAGCGTGGGCTCCCTCAGTACGTGTCTGTGTGACTATGCGGGCTCCTGCTGCTGGTGCCAGAATGCGCGCTGTAAGCACGCAACAGCGTTATTTTGGGACTTCAAAGGGCTGCCCAGACTTATGCCACTCTTCCTCTGAGAACACGCACACGGAGGACGGAAGACAACAAGCTTATAAAACATGTAAGAAAACATACCTCCTGCTGAGACGCAGCTTCCCAGGAGCAGCAACCACAGCACCGGGGACAAGATCTTCCGAAGTACGAATCTGAACGACCAGGCGCCCGGTCGCATGGCTACAGTGGCCGGTCGAGGCGGCTTCCCGGGTGCGCACAGATGGGGGACCCGGGTGGGCAGAAGAATGTCCTCTTTGTCCGACAGAAGAAGAGCGTGTCAGCGTGGCATGCTGCAGAGTGCACAGAGCTCCTCTCCTCCGTGTGCCTGCACCGTGTCTGCCTCTGCGCCCGAGTCCCACGGACTCTTCTCTGCCCCCTCCCTCCCTTCGTCTTCTCTATTCTGATTCTTTCCCATCTCTTCCCACGTCCTGTCAACATGCTCACGTGATCCAAATAGAACTGCAACTTTAAAGTAGTTCAAAAACTGAAGGAGGCACAGTGTAGATTGTCATTTTAAAACATTACCTGCTCATGATGAAGTGCAAAAGTCACCCTCCAGTAATATCATCCTGCAGCAGTTTATAGGCCTGCATACTTCGATATCAAAATAGGCTATTCTCGAAACTAAATTAGGCCATTAGACAAGAAGATCTGATATGAATGTGAATAAAACGATGAACAAGTTAGAGTACGGACAACATGAACATCTGGTGCTGTTGGTCTACACGCAGGGGGCGCCGTATGTAGGTCACTTGTGTTATGGACACACTTGACTCAGGATAGTGTCGTTTAATTCTTTAAAGGGAGGGTATGTAGAATTTATAGAACTATTTCAAATGTTATCTGTGTCCCCAGATACAAGGAATATATGCTCAAATCCAATTGAGGGCCAAGTTTTATGTTGTCTTTGGGTTTTTGATTCTCAGTAGGATTATCCAATCAAAAAGCACGAGTCTTATAAAGGATGAGCTCTCTGAGCTGAATACTCACTATCACAACCTAAATCACACAACATAAATCAGTGCAGCTACTGCAGCTCAGTGAGTGAATTCTGGAGCTTTCACATGAGAAATGGCCTGCCCATGAGGTTTACTGAGAAAACCTTGTACATGTCCATTATCTGTAGGTTAAGACAGTGGTTCCCATTTTTGTCTTAGACTTAGATTTAGACAAACTTTATTGATCCACAAGGGAAATTGTTTGCGTACCCCCAAGACATTATTTGTCTTGCTGTCTCACACTCTTGAGAACCCCCTATATTGTGTAACAGTGTTTTTCTCTTTCTCTTTTTTAATCAATAACATTTTAGATTCTAATACTATTTGATTCAGTTTTAAATCTGAAATAATTTAAAGTACCCTCTGGTAAGTGCGTGATTTGAGCTGAGCTCTTTATGTTGGCAGCAACAATATCTTCTGTTGTGGAATGGTATGTGTGGATTTGTAAATGCAAGTATGCAATCATGAAACTGAAGTCTTGGCTATGTAGACTTAGTCACAGAGAGGCAGCATAACATTGACGCTAACAACATCACTGAGTGCCCCTTAGCGCAGATTAATGGAGTGTAAGAAGAGGCCTGACTTATGAGCCATCTCATCTCAAACTGTTAATCTTTATAAGTAGCTGTATTTCACTGTAACAGTCACCTCAATCTGAAACCACTGGTTCACAACTGGCACTATGGGCTGACAAATGCTGATGGCTCTGGACAAAGCTCCACACTGAGCCAAATATTTACAGACATCACTCTTTCTAACTACAATTTGTTGTGAGGTAGAACACAGACATAACAAACATAGCTGGCAGGCGTTTAAATAATTTGATATCAATACATATCAGTCATCAATATTTCTGCATCAATCACTGGCAAACCTGAATTTAACCCTGATTTGCCTGTCTATTATAAATCATATGGGATAAATAGAATATGTCATCCTTAGCTAATCTAGGTGATGAGAGTAATATACACATGGCAAACTGGGTTTTCCAAATGACTATTGTCTTGTTTTTGAAGGGGTCTGTCCTTCATAATAATTACAAATAATTTTGTTTGGCTTTTCCACTGAAAATCCCTGAATTCTGAGACATTTTATAACAGATGCCCAATGTTCTCATCTTTATTTATCCTGGATCAGAGGGAGCAGTGAATTGTACTTGGTATCTGAAATCTGTATTGTTGAAATGTTGTACAGCACATTCAAACAAAACACAGATGTGTACTGTGATGACAGGGCGGTTTCTGTAATAGTAATTGCCTATGTTATCAGTGTCTCTATGGGTGATCAGAGCTCACATGAATCAACTCATTGATTTTCCCCTCAGACAGCCTGTGCCATGTTTGGAGTTATGAGTGTGCTGTCTCGCTTATCTATGATAACTAAAGAATCTGAGCAGACAACAGCCACAGAAAGACACAGATATGATTATTCCTACAGTATGCAGGCTTCACTGGCACTGCTACTCATCCCATCTTGTCCTAATCCCCCATGCTCCCATCTTACCCCAACCCAGCCTCTTTTATCTGCATTCTGCTGTGTAGTTCTCATGCTGCAGTTGTGTGTTGTCTTCACAGATACATGTGATGGGGATAAGCCTGTGCCCTGAGCCACCCTCACTCTATTCCTGCTTCTGTGTGCAATGGAGGTCACAATGAAATAAGAAGAGCTGCGAAAATGTCTTTCCATGCTTTGGTTTAGTCACAGATTTACCAAAAATAAACCGTTTTTAAGGGAAGACAACCATGGAGTGCTGCAGGAGTTGTTGTAAAGTAGGTTCCTTATACAAACTAGTAACAACAAAAGGTAAACACCAACCATTTTTTCTGAATAACGGTATGTTTCCATCACATATGGTGCTTGTACAGTACAACAAAAAGCAGAGACTACGTTTTAGTTCACTGAGCAGGACACAATTAGAGCTACTTCTTTAAATTATACCTTTTCATCAAAGCACAATACATCCTTCTTCTTTCCTCTGTTGTCCACATGTGAGTAAGGCATAATATGTCTTACTCACATGTGAATTTGGATATTTGTTGTCCATGTTATACCCAGAGGCATCTCTAATATTGAGCTGCCTCTAACAAGTCATTTAAAGGAAAAGTAACGTTTTTTTTTACAATTTGAGCCTTATTTCGGTAATAAAACAAGTTGTTTTACTCACCCATATCACTTTGGTGTCATATGGAGCATTTCCGGAGATGTTTTAGATTAGCGTTAGGCTAACGCCGTTAGCCTAGCGCGACTTATAGCCATAGCTCAGGGCATTCCCCGAGCATGTAATATGCCCCGTGCGGGCTCCAAATAACACAAACTTTAGCACTTTTCAAATCATAGAAGCTCGATGTCTTTAGTCTACGATTTTGTTTGGTCAAAAGTGGCCTGTAATCCGAGATTTATCCATAGTTTCGAGTAGATGAGGACGCCAATGAGTGTGACGAATGAGTGTGCTCTCAGCTCCCAGGACCCAAACATGGAACGCATAGCTGTAAACTATGGATAAATCTCGGATTACAGGCCACTTTTGACTAAAACGAAATCGTAATTAAAGACATCGAGCTTCTATGATTTGAAAAGTGCTAAAGTTTGTGTTATTTGGTGCCCGCATGGGGCATATTACATGCTCGGGGAATGCCCCGAGATATGGCTATAAGTCGCGTTAGGCTAACGGCGTTAGCCTAACGCTAATCTAAAACATCTCCGGAAATGCTCCATATGACACCAAAGTGATATGGGTGAGTAAAACAACTTGTTTTATTACTGAAATAAGGCTCAAATTGTAAAAAAACGTTACTTTTCCTTTAAGGCCAGCCACAATAATGCACTTACTTTAATTTTATTTTTTCCTTTTTAGCTATTTCAGTATAAACAGAACATTAATGGGGGTCATTTACTAGCAGGAGCTTGTCCAGTTGCAGATATCAGTCTTGTGGCACAACCCTGATTGCCAGCCTTTTCACTCTAAATCATACTGCAATTAAAGCAGCATAATCAGGCCCCATCACTATAATTCCTGCTCTGTGCCATGCTGCCGAGATGTAATCACTGAGAAGGTCTCCTACTGATATGACATAGCTAATACACAGCTGTTCACAGAGAATAAAACTCAAAAAGCATGGGTTCAAATGAGACAATAACTCAGAACTTTTGGATACAGATGTGGATTCTACCTGGACGACTGAGGGATTCTTCACACGATACAGATTTTTCTTTCACGCGTTCATTAAAACCCTCAAGAACAGGTAGGCATAATAAATTATTTTCGTTGTAAAATTAAATTAGACTGAGTTTTGCAAAATTTTTAGAAATAATTGACAATGCATGTGTTATTATGAGAAGCATCAATATAATTCTGTGTTGTGTGCTAACATTGCTTCATAATTATAGTCTAACATGAGGGGTGCAGGAGTGTCTTACAGGGCTGAAATCAAGTAAAGCCTGTGATGATAATTTAATTGCAGCACCATGTAGAAGTAATTATGGTGAGGCACAAACTTTAGCAAAAGTAAATTTTGGCAAAATTGTATCAAAGATCGCTCATTTTTATATTCTTCTTCACATAAACTATGATGTATTTTGCTGCTGTGAATTTACTGAAGGAATATAGATGCCATTTCCATTCAATGATTAGACTTGCTGTTTGGTTTGGTTGGGAATATAGGAATTATTTTTGTTTTCCATCATTTTGAAGGAATGGGGAGTAACTTACATTATTCCAACTATTTTTTTTCTCTTTTTAAAATAACTGCACAACAATTTTCAGTTTTAATGCCGCAGATACCTTATAAATGTCCTGTAAGCCTGAAAGCAGATTCATAATTTGTTGTTGTTGCTGTTGTTGTTGCTGTTGATGTTGGTGTTGCTGTTGTTGCTGCTGTTGTTACTGTTGTTGCTGCTGTTGTTCCTGTTGCTGTTGTTGCTATTGCCGTTGTTGCTGCTGCTCCTGTTGCTGCTGCTGTTGCTGCTGTTGTTTCTGTCATTGTTGCTGCTGTTGTTGCTGCTGCTGCTGCTGTTGTTGTTGCTGATGTTCCTGTTGTCGTTGTTGTTGCTGCTGTTCCTGTTGCTGCTGCTGTTGTTGTTGCTGCTGTTGTTGTTGCTGTTGTTGTGGTTGCTGTTGTTCTTGCTGTTGTTGTTGTTGCTGTTGTTCTTGCTGTTGTTGTTGTTGCTGTTGTTCTGTCGTTGTTGCTGCTGCTGTTGTTGCTGCTGCTGCTGTTGTTGCTGTTGTTGATGCTGGCGGCATGGTGGCTGAGTGGCTAGCACTCATGCTTCACAGCAAGAAGGTTCGGGTTGCCCGGGCCTTTCTGTGTGGAGACTGCATGTTCTCCCCGTGTTTGGGTGGGTTTCCTCCGGGTACTCCGGTTTCCCCCACCAACCTAAACATGCGCCATAGGTAAAATCCTCCAGCTTAGGGCCTGACCAAAGCATAAATAACAAAACAAAATCATGGGGATGGTCCCCGGGTCAAATATAGAAACAACTTCTCCTGTGTGAGATCAATAAAGGTCAATCTTCTAATCCTTGACCACTGTAAGGCGCTTTGTGCTACAATTTTGTATGAAAAGCGCCTTATAAATGTTTGATTGATTGATTGATTGATTGATTGATAATTTCATTTTTCCTTTAAATTTCTCAGTGTACTGTATATGCAATATATTTCCAGTGTAGGTTTATTTTATACCACATTCACTTAACTAAGCAGAGCACCTCCCTTGTAGCAGTGAAGTGAGCCTTTAAGAAAGAATGATCAAAATCATGTAGCATAAACATTTGCCAATACTTTGAATCAGGAGACCAGAGTTTGATTTCAGCTCCTTCACATTAGTCCATTAGGTTTTCCTGAAGCTTTGGCTTTTACCAAAACTCCAAAATGCAATTTGCATTTGATCGGCCAGATGATGGTTGGAAAAAAAAAAAAAATGAAGCAAACGATGAAATTGTAAATAAATAAATATGTAGTCAGCTCAAATTCTTTTTGCATTTTATTCATGTACAAACTTATCAATATCTTTATTAACATGTATTCTCAAAAATAGACCCTTGACCTTCAAAGGATTTCTTTGAGCCCCGACTGCAGCAGCTGGACTTTGTGAGGTTTTGTAAAGTGCACACAACTGGGTATGGATTCTTGTACAGGCTGGTGTAAAAGAGAAAAACAAGTCAGATAAAGAGTATAAAATGGAAAGTAAACATTTTGTATGAAGAAAGAATGTAAATGTGGTCAGAAAACAATGAATGAGATAAAAGTTTTTGAGAAGACTGACCTGTTCAGTCTGCGTCCTTCTTGAGGTATTTCTTCATGACTGAAGCCACATCTTCCCCCTCGCTGCCTTCTGCCTCGAGTCTCTCTCCCTGAGGTCTGTCAAACCTCCTTCTGGGCACGCTGCCCTGTGAACTGCCCGCTGACCCTCCTGAACTGGAAGACTCAGTGTCTGAGGACCTCCTGCTGCGAATGGATGGAGGTAGCTCCCCAAAGTGTACACTCAGTGCCCTGCGCCCTCCTCTCACTGAACTGGCCAGACTGCTGGTAGACTGGGCTCTTCTGATGGCAGGCAGGATGTCTGAGGCTGCATCATCTCTACTGTCACCAGCCAACCTGCGATTTTGAAACACCAAAGGTTCTGAGCCGAGCGGGTGCTCATCACCATCTTCTGTGACCAGACTTCCCAGCATGCAACGCCTGAGAGGCTGAGGGGAGCGCTGGGCTGAAGAAACAGACCGCAGAGGCTCCTCCTCCTCTGGGATAGATAGAGACGGAGAAAGGTGGTGAGCTGCTAGAGAGGATCCCAAAGATGAGAGACGAGGCAGTGAGGGAAGAGAAGAGACTGAATCACTGCAGCTGAATCGTTTTGTACCAGACGTCATTTCACCAACCGACTGCGAACTAGCAGCTCGTTGCAGCAGTGGAGAAGAGGACTTCAGGATGCTGGGGCCTGGTCGGGGCTCCTGTGCATCTTCAGGACTGAGGGACAGAGCAGATGCTCTGCGCCTCAGAGTGGATGCAGCAGTTGTTTGGTATATAGGTAGAGATGCGGTGCTGCCAGCCCCATCGGTGGTATCAGTTGTGCCCCTACGTTTACGAAGACCCTCCAAAAGCTCAGATAGAGCAGAGGAAGATGGAGCTCGACTGAGACTTCTGTTACTTGGCCCTGCCTCAGAGCCCTCATCATCGAGATCCACACAGGAGCTGCGCAACATAACAAAACATCTTGACTAACACAAAGAAACATGATGTAAGATGTAAGTTTATTACATCTTCCATACAAAATAGATTGAAATGGAATGTAGAATGTACCGGAAACTGTAGGTACTAGCAGTGTCCGCTACAGAGTGGCGCCCCCCATGTCCACTGATGGTACTACCAGTGTCATAGAAAGAGCTACCTCCTTGAGATCGGGCTCTAGGTACACCCAGCCAGTGACGAATGCCCTCTCCCACATCCTCCGTTCCAATGGAGCCAACACTAGAGACTGAGTCACTACAGAAAAGGGGTATCATATGTTAATACCAGTACTACGCTGTCTAAATGAGTATAAAACATGCACATGGAAAACATGGTAGACAAACATGAAAACACAGCAAACTATTGATGAGTTTACACTTTTTTTTTTTTAGATTTAAATCATCTTTCCTGGCAGACTTAGGGAGATACAGCATTTGCTCTGCATCTACACTTCAGACTCTCCTACAAACCTGTGGCATTGGGACACATTCAGAATGTACTCATTTGATTTGCACTTGTTCTAGCACCAGCCAGCAAGATGATTACATTTCAAATCAGGCAGTTAAAATAACAATAACCCTTACTTATAATGCAGTAAGCCTAGCATGAGGAGTAAAGCCATAAAAGAATAAGGTCAGCACATTGTTAGTAGCTTTGAACCCAGCTACTTTAAAGTTTCTTTAAAAATATTATTTCACAATTTTAATTTGTTATATTGCTGGAATGGTTATTAAGGTAAGCATATTTAAAGTCCCAGGGTACGAGCATATTCACTCTGACAGATTAGGTTAAGAAATCAACTGAGCACACAGGCACGAGACAAGTTCACTGTCTTACAGATCTTTCTTCCTTGTTATAGACTCCACAGCAGTTTGAACACTGAATTGGAGGGAGGTCAGGTAAATATTTATTTTTGATGTATTTGGACATGTTTTTCTGAGTTTAACTAGTCAGTCACCTCTCTGTATCACTCTCATCACTGGACTCCACCTCCTCCAGGGCAGCCTGCAGATCTACGATACGCTTGATAGACGTCTCCAGATCAGCCTGTAATGCCTGTCGCACCGCGTTCAGCTCCTCCACCTGCATTTCCTACAAACACACACCATTTCAAGGTTGAGAGGCAGAGCCACTTATTCACCTTCAGCTGTGTTTTTATCCCCTGATAACAATTAGGGACTGGAGGGCTATTCCAGCCAAACAATTAAACCCGCTCTGCCCCATATTACCTCATCAGTCAAACAGTGAGTGTCCTATGGCATGTGTCCTCTATAAAGGTGTGGCCACGGCCTCTGGTAATTGTGATCAGGTTAATTTTAAGAGAACTGTTAGCTACATGAGATGACATTGAGAGAATAATGTGATTTAGTATTTCATCTTGTCATTTTTCTTTCTGTCACAGACACACACAAGCTTACAGGCTTTCAAAGTTATTGGCTTTGTTGGCTTCAGAAGACGGGTGTGGGTGTAGCAGTTGTCATAGAGACACATAAGTATGTATGAATGTGTGTGTGTTTGCCCATAACCTTGAGGAGACAATGAGGATTAATCACAGAGAGAAAGAAGGCAGGGAGAGGGAGAGATGACATGAAGAAGGGAGTATGGAGGCAGGTGGAGGCCCATTAGGTATCTGTTTATAGGGGGGGGCTTTACCTTAATAAAAATGACTTGTGTCTTTTTTATACAGATGAAAGCTCAGACATTAAAAGCAATTTAAAGGATTTCTCTAGAGAACAAGGTAAATGCATGATCTGAAGGCATTTGCCCAGATATCACTTTACACTATAGAATTTTCCTTAATAATTAGGCTACACAGGATAATGGGAGTATTTAGGAATTGATTTTACTTTAACCTGGTAATAATTAATAAAAAATAACAGATAATATTCAGTGGATGTTTCATATAACACCCATTAAGCAAGTGCAAATATACTTTTACATTAGGCTATGTCTTTGATAAAAAGTCAAAATATTTTTTTTCAGAGAACACAAGCTTCTAAAACTGCTCGAAAGCCATAGATCCACTGAAATGTAAAAAATTGGACTTGATTTTTTACAACAAATGACAACCATCGTTAAACTATCAAGCAGCCATTTATTGTGACAACCATGCTAGTACTACATGATAAATAGGGCTTTAAAGCGATTGTCATCACAAACCTCAGCAGTGAACCATTGTAAATCTATTAAAAACATCTTAGGACAAACTTAGAAATAATTCATTTGGTGTGCACTTGGGGTGTTTAAGCAGTCTGCTGATGGTGTAGCTGTAGCCATAATGAAAATATAATGCAGTGTTATAATGGTTCAGATAATTCAGCAGCTGTTGTTTTTCTTAAAAAACTTTAAGAAAAACCAGCAGTGGTTTTTCTTAAAAAACAACACCAAGACATTTTGAAATTGGCACATTTGCAAACTTGCCCAGGGTAAGGAGTTTTGTGCTGGCACTTAACAGAATTAACTTTTATAAATCGTTAAAACTCCCCAAAAATGTAATGCTTATGTCCTGCTGTGCTCACAAACGGCAGTCTAGTGATGAAAACAGAATGCCATTCTGTTCTAAGAGGTAGTAGAGACACTGTGTATTATTTCAGTAACATTATCATCTTAAAGGTCCCATGGCATGAAATTTTCACTTTCTGAGGTTTTTGAACGTTAATGTGAGCTCCCCTACCCTGTTTAGCCCCCCCCCCCCCCATGGTTAAAAGTTGCAAAATGTCTAAACTGAGCATTTGCGATCCTTTTCTGCGTTACAAAAAATCGGGAGCTCAAACGGGCGATTTTGAACAAGGCACCTTATTGACGTCAGATCGAAAAAAGAAATGCAAATGCAGTTCCACCCCCATCTGTCTGTACTCAGCGTCTCTGTAAATCACGCCCAGAGAGTTTGGACTGCGAATGCGCTAGGCAATGCGAAATGCGTTTTTTTATTTGCCTGGAGGCACGTCCAAGTGTTTCTAGACTTGGAAGTCCTTTATCTGAGCCTCTGGACCTTTGAACAGCAGTGGTTTAATTTTATTTTATGTGGAAATGTGTTTATTTTTCAATGGAACGCTTCAAATCTCTCCCCTGTGCAAAAACAAGGAAATGGATCAGCTGAGGGCTCAGAGCCGAGAGCGGAGAGTTTGGCCACGCCCCCACCCTCTACTATAGGCCAGCTCTTTTCTCCTCATTTGCATTCAAGCAACAACGCCCAGAATAAAGTGTTTGAGAGAGATATTTATGACTCTTTCTCATCTTATCTCTCTTTCTCATGCACTGAGTGTTGATTTTGAAGAAGGATTCATTTACAGTATTAGGGAACCATTAAGGAGCCATATCAGGGCTCTCAAGTTTTGAGCGGGGTCGTGCGTGAGACTGCGTAATTTCCGAGGAGCGGGGGGTGGTGAACAATTTTTCCCGAGGAGCGGGGGGGCGCTTGAATTGCGTGAGAAATGGTCTAAAGAGCAAACTTAAACTACAAAGCAACTAATGAGGGTTATATAAATGAAGTTATTACCTGATGGTTCTCAGTTTGTTTTATCATCACCGTCAGTCGCTGTGTGCGCTTAGCAGCTGAAACTAGTCTGCTCAACAACAGAACAATCTATTTTCTGATTGGCTGAAACAGATTTTTTTTCGGGGAGGAGGGGGGAGTTTTTTTCGCTGCATAAACTGAGCCACACAGACCGATTTTCTGGGCACAAAAAAAAAAAATCAGCGTGAGAAATGCCACGTGAGGCGTGTGAGCGTGTGAACACGTCGAATTGCGTGTGTCACACTCTCAATGCGTGAGACTTGAGAGCCCTAAGAAGTACCATGTCATGGGATCTTTAATGGATAAGTTTTGGCTTGTCATTGTGTAACTCAGTGCAGATGTAGGCTACCAGTTCCATGCGCTTGCGGCTGCTGTCCTGCTCTCTCTGGATCAGATCCTCCATCTCTAGTCTCATGTCCTGCAGACGCTGTTGGTAGTAGCGGGCGTTCTCTCTCTCACGCGCTTCAGCCTGTGCGCTCTGCTCCAGCTCCTCCCCCAGACGCACCACACTGTCCCTGAGGCGCAGCACCAGCACCTACATGCGCACACAATTAGACCCTCAAAAGTAAACAGTATAGATAACGCATGTAGTGTTTTCAAACCTCAAACCGCTTGACTTGTCCTCTCTGAAACTCCAGTTTGTTTTCCAGGTCACAGACTCGTGCCTCTTGTTTACTGACAATGCTGCGCCCCACAGTGGACGACTCAAGAAACTGCACCCGAGAAACACTTTGCTCGAGCTGCAGTGGAAAAAACAGAGACGTTGAACAACGATTTGGAGAGCCAAATTATGCATTAGTCCATTAGGGAGAGTGATGGAACTCCACCTTAAAGTCATATTGAGATCTGCAGCAGGGACGTTAAAGGAAAATTAACAGGGTTTTTTTTTTTTTTTTAACAATCTGAGCCTTCTTTCGGCAATAAAACAAGTAGTTTTACTCACCCATAGCAGTTTGGTGTCAATTGGAGCAGTATCGCAGAACTTATGTTGAGCCGTTCTGTTCTACTAATGATCCCATATCCGTTAGCGTGAGTGCTCGGGGCATTACTTTGCGGTGTCCAAATAACACAAACTTTAGCACTTTTCAAATCACAGAAGATCGCTGTGTCAGGGTAGACTTTTAGTAGATTCCAAAATGGCCTGAAACCCGATATGCAGCTATAGTTTCATTTGATGACGTCATCAGAGAGGACAGTGCACATGCGTGAACTCAGCTGTTTTGTAAACACCGCTAGTCCGAAAAAAGCTAACACCGCTCTGAACTTTACTTAAGCTGCTTTTAATGTTTAAATTATTTGCTATTTTAATTCATTTTGTTTTATTTTTGACTGTTTTATGGACTTATTTTATTGTATTGTTCTGTGAAGCGTCTTTGAGTGTCATGAAAAGCGCTATATAAATAAAATGTATTATTATTATTATTATTATTACTTTTCTGTTGCGATATCGGGTTTCAGGACGTTTTGGAATCTACTAAAAGTCTACCCTGACACAGCGATCTTCTGTGATTTGAAAAGTGCTAAAGTTTGTGTTATTTGGACACCGCAAATCAGTGCCCCGAGCACTCACGCTAACGGATACGGGATCATTAGTAGAACAGAACGGCTACAACATAACTTCTACAAAACTGCTCCAATTGACACCAAACTGCTATGGGTGAGTAAAACTACTTGTTTTATTGCCGAAAGAAGGCTCAGATTGTAAAAAAACGTTACTTTTCCTTTAAAGGGATATGCCACCCCCAGGTCAAATTTGGGCATCTCCCCACAGTCCAGAGACTAAAATAAGTGGTGGAAAGCGTTTTTCTGCTCACCCAGCCATTGTCCGAGTCTGTCGCCACTGACCGCCGCGGTATCTGGTGCTCCTCCGCCTTAGACTGGAGTCTAACGTAGCCAGAGAAAGATTTCGGCCAAAAGGAATTAATTTGCTCGATGCGTTTCCCAATTACTTTCTGTGTAGTGCGCATTCATATCGAGTGCAAATAAATGTGCAAATCAACACGGAGAGCTTGCCTTGGTCATTTTGGGTGGGAACTATTTTCCAGTGCGTAAGAATACAGCCGTATCACGCAGCACGTTGTGCAACAGGGGAACTCCCTTCCCGGTGCGTAACTGGGATTCCCCTGGTAGCGTGCTGCGTGATACGGCTGTATTCTTCCGCACTGAAAAATAGTTCCCACCCAAAATGACCAAGTCAAGCTCTCCGTGTTGATTTGCACATTTATTTGCACTCGATATGAATGTGCACTACACACAAAGTAATTGGGAAACGCATCGAGCAAATTAATTCCTTTTGGCCGAAATCTTTCTCTGGCGACGTTAGACTCCAGTCTAAGGCGGAGGAGCACCAGATACCGCGGCGGTCAGTCCTGACAGACTCGGACAATGGCTGGGTGAGCAGGAAAACGCTTTCCACCACTTATTTTAGTCTCTGGACTGTGGGGAGATGCCCAAGTTTGACCTGGGGGTGGCATATCCCTTTAAGGGTCATTCCAGAATTGGAGGACATTTTACGTCCCACCCATCAAATATTAAATCATTCACATACAAAACACTAAAACATACAGTTTCTGAGTGAATTTACTTGTCCTGAGACCAAATCTGAAAAACTAAAAGAAAAGAATGCTTGATTGTTATTAAAATACCAAGTCTGGAGTACCCCCCAAAATGCCATATTCCTCTTGTCCCACCCCTCTAATGACCAAACTGAATCTCAAATAAAACAGTAAATTTAAATTTATTATTATTATTTTTTTTTTTTAATCATTATTATTATTTGTTTCATTGCCATCTCTTGTAACTGTGGGAACATTTGTTTTAATAGACATAATATTTCAAATAATTATTATTATTCATGGAACATGTGTCCCACAACATGCACTCAACCCTGTTACCATAACATTTTTAGCCTGGCAGAAGAAGAAGAAACTGGGATTACTGATGAGGTGATGTGTACTGTGACTAGAGTAAACAAATAAACTAGGGCTGTCAAACGATTAATTTTCTTGATCGCAACTAATCTCAGAAATTCATAGTTAATCGCGATTAATCGTGATTTATTTTGCATGTTTAAAATTGATATCTTGCAGTAAGACCGTTCGAATCTAAAGTTAAACTCACAATGCAAAGTATTTCTCACCATTTTTTTTATTTCAAAAAAGTGCAGAGAAAGGAAAAAGTAACAATGAACCAGTAATAGTGCTTACTTTGAGAAATTGTAAATAAATGATTGAAGCCCGCTCGAGCTGCCTACGGATGCGTAGAAGGAACAAAATACTAGCAAACACAAAATAGCACGTTTAACCGACAATGAGTTTAATTAATACAACCAAATGAGCTGCATATGGATGGTAGAATTGCGGAAAATGCTGGCAAACTCTGATCGCGATTTAAAAAATTGTTTGCGATTAAAACTCTATCGCGATTAATCGCGATTAACGCGTTAATATTCCCAGCCCTAAAATAAACCAAATAAATCATGTAATAAAAATTGTACCATTGATCCGTAAGATGAGCTAATCAAGCATTTGATAGTTTATTAGCTATTATTGATTGTAGCAGAAAAGAAAAAGAAAAGTGAAGGTTTATTTTTCAAGAATTTTAAAGCCAAAATGTCCTCCAATTCTGGAATGGCCCTTAAAGTGAATTTGGAGCTGTGTTATTTTGTCAGTTACCTCTTTCTGGAGGGACTGTCTCTGTTTCTTCACTTCCTCGAGTTCAGCCTGCAGCTCTCTAATCTGAGCAATGTCACTAGAGGACTAAACAACAGACACAACAGACATTTAGTATTAGCTTTACTGTAAATAGAGTTGTAAGGTATATCGTTTAACACCTGTGCAATGAGAGCTTTGTGCTTCTTCATAAGTTCATTCAGATCTTCTTGGTCCTCTTCAAGTCTCTTAAGCAAGTCCACTTTGTCATGCTGAAGCAAGGTCAACTGCTCATCCACCTGGACACAAGTCAAATATAAAATATAAAATATGCAGAATAACAAAAGCTGTACCTGAAAGCAAACTGAATAAATAATGGTGCATATTCAAGAAAAGCACACCAATTTGAAAACAATCAAATCAAATAACAAAATGTATTGCTTTCTTTGGCAATTACCCTTTTATACATAATCTCTCTGAATAATTAACATTGTTCACTTCATTATTTTAATCATTACTTTTGAGTTATTGTTCTATTGCTATTTTTGTTCTTTACAAAAAATAATCAACATTTACATAAAAATATATATTTGTATAAATATATTTGCATACCACACTCTTCTGTTTGCAGATGGTTTCTAGCTCAATCTGTGTGTTTTCCAGTTCCTGGGCAAGAGTCGTCTGGATGTTCTCAAGCTCCAGTCGTCGCGCTTCACTCTCCTCAAACTATTCACAGCATGAACAGTTATTAAACCAATATCTGTATGAGCAGACAATTGAGTCAGTGGTGCAGACCTGACAGTGGAGGCGCTCGATCTGGTCCTTGCTGCCGCTGGGCTTGTTGTCTTCTGTGTTGTTGATGGTGGCAATCAGCAGCTGGGCATCTGCCAGTAGAGCATGAGTCCGCTTCAAATCCCTCCTCAGCTTCTTCTCCACATCAAAGTCTCTGTGACCCACCTAAAGGAAAATGCTTTTACCAACTGGTCATCTAAACAATTCATAATTGTGGTCACACAGCAGCGATAAATAAAAGCAAAGTTAAAAGACTGAGTGCCAGATATTTGTCTCCTATGGTTCAAAATAATTATTTGGAAAACCCTCTGATTCATGTCAGAGTTAATCTATTAGTACTGTAAGTATAAGTGTTTATTGTTTTTTGTAGCACACACTGAATTTGTATGATCATTTTCAAGTTGTACAGTAATTTCTTAAAGTTTCTCAACACACAAGTTTGTAATAGAGTAATGAATGAAGAGGCCACTATTATCACTCATAATACGTGATTTGTGTCTGTGAGTGCAAACATGTATCACAGAGAACAGGGTTCATGTTCGGGTACCTGATCACACAGTGTTGCAATAAGTCCCTCCAAGTCGTGCTTTTCGTGAATCACCATCTGTTTCTCCTCATACTCCTGTTCCAACTGCATCTCTAACTGTCTGAGCTGCAGACAGACACACAAAATGGCAGATTTTATGAACTGGCAAAAAGCTCAATGAGTTTCTATTGTTCCAGACAAGAAATGTCCCCTTGCAGGGTGATCCTCTACGATATTAAAGGAAAAGTAACGTTATTTTACAATCTGAGCCTTCTTTCGGTAATAAAACAAGTCGTTTGACTCACCCATATCACGTTCGTGTCATTTGGAGCTGTTTGAAGAAAGTTATGTTGTAGCGTATCCGTTAGCATTTGTATTCGGGGCATTACTTTGCGGTCTCCAAATAACACAAACTTTAGCACTTTTCAAATCATAGAAGCCCGATGTCTTAATGTAAGATTTCGTTTGAAGCAAAAGTGGCCTGTAATCCGAGATTTATCCATAGTTTTCAGCTTTGCGTTTCATGTTTGGGGCCCAGGAGCTGAGAGCACAGTCCGCGCAGGCGCACTGGCGTCCTCATCTACTCGAAACTATGGCTAAATCTCGGATTACAGGCCACTTTTGCTTCAGACGAAATCTTACATTAAGACATCGGGCTTCTATGATTTGAAAAGTGCTAAAGTTTGTGTTATTTGGACACCGCAAAGTAATGCCCCGAGCATATGATACAGCACCATGTTAACGGATACGGGATCATTACTAGAACAGAACGGCTCAACATAAGTTCTGCGATACTGCTCCAATTGACAGAAAAATGCTATGGGTGAGTAAAACTACTTGTTTTATTGCCGAAAGAAGGCTCAGATTGTAAAAAAAACGTTAATTTGCCTTTAAAATAATTATCTTCTATAGATCTTTGAAGACAAAGATAGGCTAATGGCAACATTCATCAGAATAAATCTGACTCAGAGTAGTGCTGAGTAGTGCTCAGATCACTGTCAAAATGAAGATGAAACTCACACAACCTAAGCACAGTTACATTTTGGCTTTGCCTCAC
Organism: Paratrypauchen microcephalus; assembly: GCA_036785185.1. Lineage (NCBI taxonomy): Eukaryota > Metazoa > Chordata > Actinopteri > Gobiiformes > Gobiidae > Paratrypauchen > Paratrypauchen microcephalus. The sequence goes on along the minus strand of JAVJIX010000004.1, from coordinate 15,610,348 downwards.
GCCAATAAATGCAAAGCTGTCTGCTAGTATATCATGTGCTCTGCTGTTGAGTGCATACTGCAGTTGCATGCAGGAGTGTGTTTGTGAATGTGCGGTGGGCACTGACCCGTCTCTGAGAGGACTTGTGGACATCCTCCAGCTCCTCTTCCTTATCCTCAAGCTCCTTTTGATGGATCTGCTTCATGCGCTCCATCTCCATTTCAAAACGCATGTGAATCTACAGTAAAACACATGAGGTCAGGAAGTGAGTAATGGATGCATCTGAAATCACTGAGGGGCAGTGGAAGCACCTGTTGCTGTTGTTGGAGTTTAGCAGTTAGTTTGGTGATTTCCTCTGCTTGCTCACCCGCCTGGCTCTCCAGTAGACGCAGCTGCTTTTTGAGGTCAGGCAGTGACTCAGAGGCAAGGTCCACAGGCAGACTGAGGTCTCGGATCTGAGCACACAATTCATCCTTCTGTTTCTGCAGGCGGCCCACCTCTGTCTGGGTCTCCTGCACACAAACACACATAAACATAATGTAAATAAAATATACAGAAAAAACATGCAATTTTAACAGAAAAATAACCCACCTGTAAGTTGCGCCGCAGTGTATACATTTCTGCCTCCAGAGCAGTGTTTTCAAGAAAAGCTTTGTCCTTTTGCTCTCTCTCATTTTCTGCTTCTTCTAAAGCTTGAGTCAACTCATTGTCAAACCTGCAAACACAAACACAGAGAAAACTAATTCATGCAGTACATAATGATGCAATACACAGCCCAGATGTATCCATGCTCAAAGTCAAATGTGACCTCTAAAGACATTGTAAAGGGTGCACTAACTTCTTCTGTTTGCGCTCCAGCTCGTGCATGCGGCTCTGCAAGCTGTCAGTGAGGACCCTTGCATCCTGAAGGTCAGAGGTTACACGGCGGCAGTGACGTTTCAGCTCTGTTACACTCTTCCTGGACTGTTCCAGCTGAGCCTGTAAAGTAGCCACCTAAACACACACACAGTCAATGTATTTGAACATATAGTGTTGTAGATGTTGTGCAACAGGGTGTTGACTCACCTTGGCATCGAGCTGTTGACGTGTTTGTTTTTCTGTCTCCAGTTTTTCCTCAGTCTGCTTCAGTCGTCTGCGGAGAAATTCCACCTCTGTTTGGCAGCACTCCAGCTGCATAGCCAGCTCACTCTCTATGGAGGACAAGATGGATGCCACTTTGTCAGAGGTGATGGTCACAGTCAGACAAAGTCAGATGTCTTTGTTTAGCCTGACACAAACCGTCTCTAACCACATCTGACCCTCTGATACCAGTTATGAGGGAATGCAAATGAGATCTCGTTCCTCTTTCAACACATCAGTCTTTCACTAATGACACAGACTGTGAGTTATTTACCCACCAAAATTAATTTTCACAACATTCACAAACTATTTTGGCAGATGTTTGGTTATAAATGTGAAGTGAATTAATAATAATGATAATCCTCACTATCTTTAAATGGTGACAGTTCTATTTAATGAATAAAGTTATTACCTGTCCCTGCGCATCTCTGACTCTGTGCGATGGTAGATTTCTGTGTTTCCTCCTCAAGCTGCTTCTCCAGTGTTTCCATGGTGACTTTGCACTGCTCTAGACGAAGCTTGTATTAAAACACAGACAAAGTTGCAGTTAAACATAGTTAACCAATAAAACAAAAACTTGCTGACAGAAAAACAAAACAAAAAATGATGTGGTTAAGATATTATCATAAAGTCATATGAATACAAATTTCCAACATATACTAATGATACCTGTAGATCCTTGTTTTCCCGGCTGAGCCTCAGTCTCTCGGCCCGCTCCACATCCAAAGCTTGACCCACTGCATCTCCACGGAAACGCTCGTCACTCAGCTCAGATGTCACAGCTGTGACCTGGACACATGGTAAAAATCACTTTTACAGTTTAAATTTACAGTAAAATTATAATTGTCAAATCATGCGCTGTCAAACCTTTGTTTCCAGGCTGTAGGTGCTTTGCCTTAGTTCATTTCTTTCTTTCTCTGACTTCTCAAGACGCCGTCTAAGAGCTGAAATCTCATCCTGACAAGAGCAATTTTGAGCAATGAAAGACAAAAGCTGTAATCTGTCAATCTAACACTAAACACATTCTGACTCAGCATTTTGTGTACCTCTTTGATCCTAAGCCTTTCATTGTCCATGTTGACGTCCAGCAAAGGACGGACACGACAGAATAGTTTCCACCAGCTCCACGTAGACACCATCCTCAGTGCCCTCAGGTTCCTTTGCAGACAGCTCACTGCCATCTGCTGCACCTGGGCATGTAGAAAGAGTACAAATGTAAAGTCTTTAAATCTTTACTCTAAATCCTTAACCACCTTTCAGATTCTTAGTCTTAAAAATAATAATGACAACCAACATACACACAGATACTACAATGCAAACCAGAACCCACTTTGAGCTTCCTGTATCTCTGACGAGCCAAATGTCCCATACAGGCAGCCTGTAGATGCACCAGCCAACCAGTGACCTGCTGATCCCGCTGCTGCTCCAAGTACCGCAGCACTCCTCGTCTCATGAACACCTAAACACAACACACACTACACAGCATTAATGTTTTTTCCTATATTATTTATTAGATTGAGTTTGGAAACACTTTCTCACCCTACTGGCCCCCAAAACCAGACTTTTTCTGTCCAAATCCAACTCAACCAACAACTCCTCCACTGCCTGAGAAAAAGAGCATACTTTAAACTACAATCCAAACTATTTAACATTGTATATATTTGTTCTTTCTGACCTTTCTCTCATCATGCATAACAAACATTGAAGCATAGCGTTTCATAATTGGAGGAGACAAAGCCTGAAAATGACATCTGAAGTCGCTAAGAGTCATGTGATCAGGATAACCTGAAAGAGAGTGAAATTTTTAATATGCAATTTTCAGTTATTGTGCTATTATTCCAAAGAAGCAATTACAAAAAGAAAGTTTGGGTTGGTGTTTTATTTTATTTTATTATTAACAAAACAGCTCACCAGTCCGGTACAGCTGCAGTGCTGATAGAATCTGAGTTGAGTGGAGCTGGACCCTAAGTGCAGGAAGATCAAAACCTCCGTCAGACTTGGTGCTTACACACTGAAGAAACACTGGTCTGGCTCTGCGGATGACATTCACCAGAGCGTCCTACAACCCACAGAGGCATAAGTGTCACATGCTTATTATTAATCATACTCCTCTAGTTTTCTAGTTTACACTGTACTTACAGCCTGGAGTTTCACTGCAATGCACTGTGAGAGTCTGCGTATGGCTGCCATTCCTCCACTGAAGGTTTTTCTGATGGTGCCGTTTCTCTGCAGAGCGCGCTGGCTGCTTCCCTCAAGCCCACCCAGACCATGGCACAGAGGAGGCAAGGAGATCTTTGGGGTGAACAGGGCCTTCACTGGGGCTCTAAGCAAACATTAGTATTAAAGTGCTTAATAATGCAGTGGTGTTATATTGAGAAGCTTCACAAACACATTTGTTGAAGTGACCTATACACTATACATATGCATGCACAAATTTACATGCTCCCACTCAATATTTATGTCATATATTCTGAAGCTCAAGGGTGTGCCCAATTAGTTTAACTCACTAGTGGCACATAGGAGCCAGCTGCTCCCAAACATAGTACGCACATCGACATGATTAATGCATCCTCATTGCTGACTGCCGGGCCCTGCACACTTACATGGTTGAGTTCTGGAGCAGGCAGATGGCGTTGGAGGCAGACGGGTTGTTCTGGATGAGCCCAAACCAGCCGGTCATGTCATAGCGGATCGGATCACCGGACATTAGGTGGTTAAACTCGCACTGAAGGGGTTGCTCACACTGACGTACTGCAAGCATATACAGGTTTATTTTTCTTACTTTAGTAGTAATTGAGTTTAGTAGTAATTGGGGATATGCAGAGCAGTAATACCAGTGCTGCTATAGTATTGGCAGACCCTCTCCAGGGCACTGCTCTCACTGGAGGCTGGTGTCAGCATCTCTTCATCCAGTACCCACAAGAGGCCTCGGGGGTTTCCATCTGCTGTTCGGATCTAAACACAAATACATGTCCATCAAATGCAGCACAACACCAAACATTGAAATGATCAGTATTAGAATGGCACTGCACATATCTATCTTGCATATAATCAAATTCATCAGCTTTTATTGCTATTAAGAGCCTGGAAAAACATTCATTCTCGTTTTAAAGAAACTTGAAACTTGGCTTAGTAGCATCATATGTTTGTTGCCACAGAGATCAAAAGGTTGCTTTATCCTGTTATATTCCAGGAAAAGCAATAAGATCTCCATGAAAACAAGCATGTAGCAAACCATCCACCATAAAAGTTGCCTAGTGCACCTTTAAGGCAATCAGTTTTTGCTTGATTTGCACCTGTGGAGGAGATTGATCAATGGCTGACACCAGCTCGGATGGGCTGTTCTCTGGACACTCAAACTGAACAGGGATGTTCTCCTGGAAAAACAACATGTGTTAGACACTATTTCAAATGTCAAATTACTCACCAGATCAAATTAGGTGCACACTGTGTCTAATCTGTGAACTGAGCGTTGTTGGGACTGGTGAATCTAAAGACAACATTTCAATAGCCTTAAGAAATTGGCTTATGATGATAATAATCAATTTAAATAATCCAGATGGCTCACATTTGTATACAAATGTGTACAAAAATAGTAATAAGAATAAGAATAAGATAAGATAAAAGGCCCTTCATTGCCTTAGGTCAGGTAGTATTGGTCATTTACATGTCTTCATGGCTGCAGTACCTGCTCATATCTCTCCAGTGTGTGTTTGAAGGTGTGCGTGTGGTAGTGCTCCAGAAGTCGCTCCTGGAGGTAGTTGTGACAGAGTTCAGACCAGGTGGCGCCGCGCTCCTCCCCGCAGTGTCGGGGGTTCCGGATCCCCGGTGTATCCGTGATCATCACAGAGGCCAACGTCAGCTGCTGACTGCTCAGGGCCCTGGTAACAATTCATGTATATAGCTCAAACTGCATGAAACTGCTTCAACTTGTGTTGGCAGATTCATACTCCATTGCACTCAAGTACCGGTTTATGAGAGAAACTAGAGCAGTGAAAAGTTCTTCGTAGAGACCAGCAGCCATTCCGTCAAGGCACTGAGTTGCTGTCAGTCGAGGCCCTGCACGGTATACATTTGTTCATTTATGGAAATAAGATACACAAAAGACGCAGTAATGATGATGATGATATCAATTTTCTCACCTTCATCTGATTCGGCAGGCGAACCCTTCTCTCGAGCACTCCCAGTGGCTCTTTGTAGGATTTGTCTGAGGTGATGCTTGAACACAGCAGTGTGCAAATCATCCCCCTCACAGCCCAACACACTGCTGGCCACCTGGGAACTGTCAAAATTACCAAACTGCCTCCTCCCCACTACAGACAGAAAAAAAGGGGACAAACATGTACATGATGCAACTGGGCAACTGTAGAACTGCTATAATAAGAATATTGAACTTGTTTTGGGCTTGCTTAGGCAATGTAATTGGTGTTGATTATGTATTGTTACCTTTGCTGGCCCCAGCAGCTCCCAGATGGTAAATACCAGCCAGCACATGCCATATTGCCTTCTGTTCATTGACAGAGAAGCCCAGTGTTTCCATGGCACTTAGCAGCTTAGTAAAGGCAACTGATGCACGCTGCTTCTCTTCAACCTAAAGACAGCAAAGCAGAACGGGATGTCAGATATGTAGTTATTTGGTCATTTCCCCACTGAATTCGATAACTCCTGACCTAAAGTCCTTCACAGTAACACAGTAGAGGACTCTAGACTTATCTGTTACACTTACTTTACCTTGGTGGGGTGAACAATACCAAAGGAGTTGGTCTCAGGGAATTGATGGAGCTGCAACTCTGTTCTTTTAAAATAACATAAAATATATTCAATATAAGAATAGAAATCTTATATTTGTGTCTCATGTCAGTAAGAGTATCAAATACAAAGTACCTCATCTCTGAACTAAGTCCTGTAAGCATCTGGGCAAAGACCAAGAAGTTACTTTCTCCTGGGGTTTTTCGACACACTTTCCATTTGTCGAGCATCATAGTCTGGAGAAGAACATTTGGAATCGTCACATGTATATTCTGTGTGTGCGACTGTGGCTAACAGGTGCATGTGGGACATGCCTGGAGATGTCCTGCAGCTGCCTGGCCTGCATGGTTGAAGTCTAATGAGAATACCATCGCAAATCGCGTTGATGCATCGCTGTGAGGGGACGCAACACAGCCAAAAGACCTTAGAACAGTGAACATAGCCTTCACTCGATCATCTGGAGGAAAGAAGAAAAAAAATCATTCAATTAACCATTAGCAAGGGTGCTTGTGACTGTAGCAGAAATACCCACAGCTTATGTTGTTCCCAGCTGTCCCTGCTTGCTTGAGCAGCGTGAGAGTGAAGGCCTGGCAGGCAGTGGTCTTGCCTGTCCCACTGCGCCCCAGCGCACACACACTGTGGTCCCTCCTGGTGCCCACCATGGACACATACACCTGTTTGACCAGAGCGTCCAGAGCAGGAGGGGCATCCCACACAGACTCTCCACGCCGAGACTTTGGGGTCTGGTGATAAAGGGAGTAAAATATAAATAATGCTCAGTTTTCTCCCATTTGTGACACCACTAACTAATTTAATTAACAATGCAGAGACATTTACAGATGAAAAACACCAATAACAGAGAGTTATAACCACTTTGCTTATATTTGTCATTGTAACAACAAGCAGTCTAACTAATTGTTTTGACCTGGTTGGACTTGAAAGTGACATCATCACTCCCTCTCTTAAATCCCCTGCTACTTTAGCTCTTTGAATAGTGTCCTTTTACCTTGCTGCTGGCTTGCAGTGGGGGCCAGAAGTTGACCAGGTTGGGTCCAGCATGAGTGAGGGGCATGTTAGCTTTAGCTCTGCTGATGAGGGTGTGTAGGACACCACATTCATTCACACTCTGAAGATTACTCAAATCTTCACAGAGATCTAGCTCTTTTGGGTTGCACTGTGGATTTGGAAGAGTTACCGACATATGAGTGAAATAAACATTTTATGTACTAGGATCAAACACTGCAAACATTATTATTCAGTCATACCTTCTGTATGTCAAACTCAGGGACGTCATGCAGTTTGCCATCGCTATGCAGGCGCACCCTCACTTTACCATCAGGGAGATCAGGGGTGCCTTCATCTGGCTTCAGCTGAGTAGCTAACAAAAATAATGTACATCAAATCCTTCACTGGCAACACATGTGGTGACCTGCTATTGTTAATTATCCACAAGAGGTCAAACAGAACAATACAAGGCCATTTCCATATGATATGGTTAACGAATGTTGTGATTCCAGGTTACAGGCCATGTGTTGTGAGCCATATGATTTGATCTTTAGATTAGCGCAGCACACAAGAACAGTAAGGATGTATGGATAAAGATGGCCAGCATCACAACAGATAATATGACACATAATATGAGTGCCCTGTAAGAAACTAGCAGATTATGAGAGATTGTGATTGGATTAACAGGCTTCATGCTAATCCCAGAGCATATTATACTAAATGAATGAGATTATTTTACTGTTCACACACAGGGACAGAGGGAATAATAGGCTAGTGGCAACAATAGTGAATGAGTGGAGTATTACAAAGATTTACTTACCAAGACTGTATCCATCTTTGTGGACATACCAAATGGTCCCAGCTTCATACCACACATCTCTAACCTGTTGCAATTTGAACCATGTGTAACATAATCATACAATTAATCAAATAATTTGACTATTACTTCTACAAAGACTACTGCAACTATTAATAACACCACTACTAATGCTATATTATAGCCACTTCTGTTACCTGTGGCTCAGTAAGGTACATGTCACTCATACATTGCTAAATAAGTATTAACAGTGATGTACCTCCTTTCTCTCGTGCTCCACAATAGTGCTGTCTGCCTGCTGTCCCTCTGGCTCCTGCCTTGTTTCAATCCTGTCCATTTTCATCTCCATTTGTGTCACCTCCTCTTTCTTCCTCTTCTTCTCCTCTGCCTTCTTGTTCACTTTCTTCAGTTCTGACAAAACATCCTGCTTTGGTTTGGACTGTGGTGAAATTACCTCTTGCCTTAAAACCTGTAAATTGTCAGGACTGATTAGTTGCCTTGGAGATGGAGTTTGGTGTTCCGATTGTGACGAATTGCTCCGTTGCTTATTGTCTAAGAGTTGCTCTGCTTTAAGGGACATCTCAGCCTCTAGGACTGGAGGAGTCTGGTCTGGGGTGAGGAACTGTTGTACAAGGTTGTTACTTAGTTTACTGGGCTGTAGAGAGAAAGAGTCCAGTTATGTTCTTTTATAACTCACTGAGTGAAGGAAGAAAACACTTACTGCCTTATCGTCTGTTTTGACCTCAGGTTCCTTGAGTTTGGTCTCCTTCTCGGAGTCTCTGACCAGCTGTTTGAGGAAGCCCCCTGGTACTGCTGACACAGGCGCTGGTGCGACTGCAGTGGGCACGGGGGTCTTCTCCTCTTTTATCTGTTGTTTTCAATGCACCACAGAAAATGTTATTATTGGATGTGAACACTTCCACGACATATCCCTCACAAATATATTTTGGAAATGAAACACAATCCAACACAATTTACAATATGCAAAAAGTTAATTCATCACAAATGAAAGTGCAGTAAGGAGTGTTAAAATAATGATGACTAATTCAGACTTAACAGGCAGCCTCACAGTGACATGCCAGTGTGAATCAGGGATAGAACAAGGGGGACTTCTCACCATGCTTCAAGTACCACTATTCCACACACACACACAGTACATGTTGAGTCCATGCTGTGTTTACACGACATGCAGTAGCTCTGAACTTTCCTTCTGCTCCCAGAGCTTGAGCCTCGATGACAGTGCCATGGTGCCTGGTGTGTGTAAGGGGGGTAGGTCACAGTAAGGGATCTGGCCCGGTGTGCTGTCAGTGTGGTGTGGAGGTGTGTATGCCCAGAGACGAACAGTGACACCTGAACAGTGCACCTGAGGTGAAGAGGTGAGACACAAGGACAAGGTGATGCACCACTGTTATTCTTCATTATAGCAACACATTCTTCCATTATGCATTAAGCAGCACCCTGTGGTGTTCCAGGTAATGAGCCTAAACAATTTTGTCCATGCAGGAGGTTACATGTTGAACTACCAGGAGAAAATCTACGTTTACATGCATGCAGGTTGCTCTTAGGTCCAACGATTTTACCAGTATGTTTCAAAGATGTGTACAAGCCTTTCAATTAGGCTCCCAGACACCTGTAGTTTGTAACAAAGTAAGTTACTTAGCTTTATCTGTAATAAGTTGTTTTTGTGTATCTGTGTATGTTTATATCCAGTCACACGTTTGTTCAATATGTTGCCTCCTTTTATTACGTCTCTGTAACTCATAGTTCAGCCACAACTTTTACAAACTGATTCCTCGGTAGACTATTTCTCACTCTCACGTTTCATTCGGGGGCTTTCTTGTGTCAGTCTGGATCACTGGTTGCAAACAATAAAAACACAGCACAAAAGATAAAGCTTTGTAATTTACACACCATTTTCCTGAAAGCCCCTATAATCATCTCAGCAGATAAACAATTTAAAATTATCCTGACAATGGGCTAATACCTGTTGACCATTTATCTTCGTACCAAGCAGAGATAAAGCACTGGCCTACTACAAATGAATGCCAAATGTACCACTCCACCTTGGGTTAGTTGATTTGGTGTGGTGGTATTGGCAGAAATGATAACATTCAACAACACTGGACCTAAAGCATTTCTTCAGAAAATACTTGCTGTAAAATACAACAACTATAATACATAAATAATAAAAATGTCAACCCTATCTGGCCCATTCTTGCCTGTGTATGGTGACAGAGGCAATGTCAAATCACACCCCAGCACACTTAGTGTCAGGCCTGTGCTCATATCTCCATAAATATAGCCTAGAGAATGTCATACATGGACAAAAACACCTACACTAGACTCAACCACATACCTTCAAGGTCCAAATTTCAGTAATTCCAGATTTGTTGATGTGAATGCTGTGGCCAAGCTGGAGGCCTTCTGTCCCACATACAGACACACGGCAGCACAGACTGTGAGGGGCATGTAGCAATAGGGTCAGAAATAGAGTCTCACTGGGTCCGGCCAATCTCCCCCACTCCCTCACACAAACACTGACAGAAGATGCCTCTATAAATACACCAGCGGGCAGGCAGTGAGCAGGGACTGTGCTGTTTAGAGAATTACTTCATCAAGGAGCAAAGACTTTTTGCTTCCTGAGATTTATACAGATTATACATAATATTTCTCTGTCTCTCTGAATCTTCTCATGTTCAGAGTAAAGAATCTTCTCAAAGCACAGGGAGAAAAGCACATTTGCAGGTCTGTAGTCAGCTGCTCAGTTTGAGTGACAGCTGCAGCTGAGGGGGAGGAGCCAGGGGGGAGGGGGAGGTGGTGATAAGCAAACTTTAAGTGAGTAAATACTGGGATTAAAAATATATATATTTTCGCATTTTCAGATCAGATATACACAATCATAGAAACAATTTAAAGCCTTTCTTCAAATTCAGGCATGCTAATGTTCCACATCTCAATTTGAAGATTTAGGACAGTGGCTGTAGGACTGCTGAGGACAAGCAGTTATAACTGTTGCTTTTAAAATAAAATCTAGTTTTGGTTACTGTTAGGCATACATGGGTTGAAAAACACACTGGATGTGGAAATAGAAACAGTATCTGGCACAACTCGTGTTTAGTGAAAAATTTGTATTTGAGCAATACCTTTCACATGTAAGGACAGAATACAGTGGACAACACTAGACCACACCATACATCTATAGTAGCTTCATTAAAGCTATACCATCTGTATATTTATTAGACCTTTTGTTACCAGTAGATGGCAAATCTGAAACTTGCCCCTCTACCTTCAGCTGGCCTTTGCTAAGGTTCACTTTTGCTCTCTGGCCTTCTTTCAAGTCAAAGCTGACACGTTCTGAGACTGCAATAACATATAGTATCTAGTGAAATGTGAGACTTTAGACTGGCCAACTCAGCCCCACTTAATCACAGATTATAGCTTTAAAAAGGAACAACAATAAAATTTAAGGAATGAAAAAGAGCATGCGACAGCAAGCAACACAGGGAAAAAAAAAAAAAGATTTTATTCATGAACTGTTTGCACAAGCAGTCCAACACACAACTTCCTACCATTCTTGGAAACCAAAAGAACAAGTTCATTGAAATAAAATTAATTTAATTATTGAATATCACTTATATTTCAGCATCATCATAACCTGAATGGCAATAACCTAAAGCCAGTAGTACTTGTGTTTATAACATTGAAAAAGGGTTTTCATGGGTGTAAACCGGAGGATTTACCACCATAGTCTCCACACACTCCACAATAAATATGAAAGAGTCCGGTATTTGAACAAAAATATTCATCTGTTACTCCAGGTACAATATCTTAGTCTTTATGTGCAAGGTTTGAGCTGAACTCATAACAACAAACATAAACTCACATCAAAACCCCTGACATCTTCGCAACAATTTCTGTTTTCTACATATTTTTTTTAAATAAACCTAGAGAAATTTTTAATTTCATATTATACACATATATTTATATATACCTTTAATTTTTCCTATATGCCACACCCTTTAAATGGTCTTGTGTTGAGCCGGTATCTGGGCAGATTTGTGTACAAACACAAGAATTAAGTAGTTCACAGAACAAACATACAATAATAAGCACACATTTGCTCACACATACATACAGAGAGGTGAAGTGGGGTGAAAGTTTCATGGCAACTTAATAGCGGCCTGTCTGATGCACTCTGTTGCATTCAGTCCTGAAAAAACACAATTGGTCACAGTTTTGCACCCCTGCTTCTGACTGTTACTCTGAACCAAAGTTCAGCTGTGAACTGCTGACTCAACAGGTCCGCAGAGCTCACAGAGATGGGGGTCAAAGGTCCCGAAGGACGGCTTCCCATTGGTTCCCATCAAGCTTCCATGTTATTTGGCACATTTAACAAATAATAAGTAACACAGTGGGCTAAAAGGTGCAGCAAGAGTAAAACAACAAAACCATTTTGGTTTATAAAATTAAAGACACACCTTGAAAGGTGTCACATCTTTCTAGACAAAAATCTCTCCCCTGAATGATAAGGCTAAAAATACTAATCAAAAATGCACCCCAATTAACCTTTTTCTATAACTGAATATTAACCAAGAAATGCATTGACGTCACAATGACAGTACTGCATCAACACAATGTTAAGAGTAGAGTGATTTTCCCAATATACTTCACTCTCCTCTCAAGTTAAGACCGTCAGTGACGACTCAAATACATACAACTCAAGGTCATTGTCATGTGTGTATCTGGTGAAAGTAATTTAAAAAGTACAAATGAAAAAATGTTTACACCCAAGATGCTGAGATTAAGGAAATTAATTGTAGACATTTTGATTGACATAAGTGGGCAATACAAAAATGTTAAGATGACACAGGCTATTATTGGCTAATATGAACCATTACTCATCTACACAAGCATTTATTCCCAAGTATAAATTCAACTCATACTATTAAAGTTGTGACAACCTACAATTATTTACATTAAGAGCCTCAAACATTGGATTTGTGGAAATTGAGGGGGGACTTGTGATACGGAATAAGAGGCCTGTAACAGGGCATCTTAAACTGATAACCTAATATTAAGTGATACTGAGTTTGACTGAAAGCTAAATATTCTCAAAGTAAAATAAACATACATCCTGAGCCCATTTACAAAGTAATGACTTTTAATAAACATTACTCTGTAGCTAGCTCTATATCAGTATTAGAAACCTGTTTTCAGGGAATTTGAATGAATGACATGGAAATGAATGAACAAACTGAAGTCAAGGCAGGTTGGATAAAAAGAGTGCAAAAAGTAGAACATTTCAAACCTTCATATAAAAGAAATCAGAAATGCCCCTAAAATGTATACAGTGGAATATCTTTAAATTAGCTTAAGGTGGTCATCTTCATATTCACACTAAAATCAGAGTTGGATTGTTTTATAATGATTGATACAATGACAAATATATACTTTTCTCACTCACATACATGCTCATGCTCACACGCACACACAGACACACAAAACATTTGGCCCATAAAAGAAAGTCGTCACTCAGCCTAGATAAACTGACAATGTTCAAAAAGGTTATGTATATTGTGAGTAATTGAAAGCTCCTCTGGTTGCTCTCACCCACAAGAACTGACCCCAGCCCCTTTTTCAAAAAGCCCAACACATGGACAAGTCACGACAGGCAGACAGAGAAGTCCTTGATAATGCACACACATTGTAGCATAGACTAAAACACTGGAGGTGCACAGAGAAAGGGTTACTTATATACACTCAAGAGTCACTCCCTGTTCTCCTGACGAGCTCCTTGATTTCTTCACCTCAGAGTGTTGCCCAAGTTACAATGTTGTCCTTGGATACCAGTCGATGGGGTTCCCATAGTAACCAGCCGCTGCTTGTCGCCCAATGGAAGTGCAGTCTCTATAGTAACTGACTGTCCGAAGGCCAATCAGAACAGTTTGTGGCTGTCGCACTTCCTGGCGTTGGAATGATCAGGCCTGAACTATTAACACCCTGCTTTCACTCCGTCTCTGTGAATTTGTGGGCAGAAATCACCACCAGGCTGTTGTGTCCAGGTGTCTCAAGTACATATCAATGTTGGCACTTCACGCACTTCACTTGGAGGGGAGGAATGGTTACAGACACAATGAAGAGAACATTTTGAGCAGCCATTTTTTCTAAGTTAGACCTCTCAAAAATACACATATACATAAGAAATACTTTTCCTGATTTTCTTCTGAAGGAAAAGGGAACGTCCTTCAGCTGGTCCACAATAAAGCTGGTTCAATGCAAGCCTCCTGATTTAATTTGGGTAGAAAGAGAAATAGTAAGCAAAACATGAAGCCAAGGGAGCTTTTCGTGGACATAGACAATCACTCAGAGGCCTTTCACATGCTAAGACCTCTAAATGTGATATCCAGCACCCATCCTCCAATCACGATGACAAGTCAAGTTCCCACGGTGGTACAAACAACAGATGATTGGTCAGAAATTAAGCTGTGTGCTGTAGGTCCGTAAACACACACACACAGGAGTCAGGCTCCAGAGGTGGACAGGGTTCAGGTCCTAATGTCTTGAAGCTAGTGAGTAAACAGGGAGGACTGTGTATAGGTCAGCCTGTGTGCAAATGAGCGTGCGGGTTCACAAGCCGTTGCTATTGCGGTGTGTGAGGGGAGGTTTGGACAGCTCAACCACTCCTGCTCTGCCTTTGCCAATGACTTTGGGGGCACGACGCAGTAGCTTCTGGGCCTCTGTAAACGCTTCAGTCAGCTCTTTCTTCCACTGCACAAACTCAGGATCACTCTACAAATGAAAAATATGATCAGATTATTACTTTTAAGTTTTACTAAATCACAACAGCTCTGTGTTCTTACCTCACACTGCAGCACAAACTGCTTTCCACCTTTGATGCGTAGCAGGATACATTTCTTGTCTTTTATCTGCGTTTCTTCCACAGTCACTATTTGCTCCATCGTTAGCAGATTTTGCTGGAAAAACCAACCCAATGAACGTGGGCAAAAAAGAAATATGTAACAACTGCAGTGAAACAAGTCAATATAATATACATTTACTGTACATTCTTACATGTCACACTAGATCATTTTTCATTTATTAGGAATCTGTTAGAGATGGTACCACAAAATGTCCAAAACCAGTGATCTTAATTATTCAAATGTAATCTACAAACTAAGGGAGGAAAGACATTCTTGTTTTATAAGGTTTTTCTATGGTGGTAGTAAAAACTGTTGACACATCTAAATACATCAAACTGCAGCACATTCTGTCCATTGAGTTCAAATACTACTGAACAGGTCCAATTATAGTTGTTGTGTTTCTACCAGCAGGGGGTAGTCAAAGGAGCAATGCATGCTACAGACTGAAGAAGGGAGTCTGTATCCGACTCTAAGAAAACAGGACATATCAACACCTGGCAAATATAACACTCACCCCTCTGAGCTTTTTTAATTGTGCTAGCCAGGATTCCTTTAATGAGTGCGAACAACAACAGACAAACACGTATTCACTGACAAATAGACAAGCAACACAAGACAGCCATCATGTCAAAAATAAGAATTGGGGAACTTACCCGAGATTCACCTTCCCCTCTCCACTCCACACGGTTAGGGAAAAGATAGAAGTATCTGCGCTGCCACTGGGTTAGGAAGGGGTTCCCCAACTTGAGCATATAGCCATGCATTATGCAGTCTTTTCCTAAGGCATAGTCTGTGCATGTACAAGAAAACGTCAGCCATGTAATCTATACAAGCTGTACAAAGTTTAAATTGTAAACATGCCTTCTTCGTGGCCTAGTTGCTTGTTTTTGGCTCGTTTGCGAGCCTCAATCTTGTCTGTGTCGGAGTTCACTGCCTCATACACGGTTTCTGCCACCTCCTGCTGCCAGCGCTCCGATATGACCAGGGGGAAGTTCTTGTACAATTCCTGGTCACTGTCCAGCAACTGAAAGAAAGATTTAAGAATCACAAGAAGATTGTAGGACATTATTATTAAATAATTATTCATGATATAGTCTTCAACATACTGAACCCAAATTTTATCTTGTGCGACAGCTTGAGATCACTAATATTCAATAAATATTTAATTATAGACTGAGCAGCCTTTGTTTTTAATTCTATTACTTGAGTTGTACATTGAATAACAACAATAACTCATTTGCAGCGTGAGAGTGACTTCATAGTCATGTAATTATTAACATTACTTACAGAGAAATGGTAAACAAAAGATATTGTTCTGCATGTACATACAATTATAAATGCTACAACATAAAAGTTAACGAGTTTTTGTGAAAAAACCCCAAAATGGAACACAACAGACTGTCAACTAGAGAGCAGGTTCGTTATGCAGTGTCATACCTTGATGCCCTTGGTGTCCTCCTCATCAAAAGAGCCTATATCAAAAGCATCAGCAGCGTTTACCTCTCCCCTGGGAGGGATTAATGGAGGGGGGTACTGTGGGGGAGAGCATAAGAAAAGATGAGCACAGTGCAATGACAGCTTTCCAAGTAGTGTTGTGGTGATGATAGCAATTAACTGCATTGGACATTTGTATCAACAGTGCTTGTAAATATTCGTCTCTTTACTTATTCAAGGATACTCCAATTCCACTGAGCCGCACTACTAGTATGCACAATAAACATCTATTATTGATTTATTAACATGATGACAGACCTTTTGCAGATACACCTGCTGCCAATCAATTCCTTTGAAAAACTGGTGTTCCTTTACTTCTTGGGCTCTGCATGAAAAAGACAGCATCAGTCATTACTCTCAGCAAAAGGTGGTGCTGTTTGCCACAGTAAGTGTGCAAAGTTCCCTTCATGGCCTCTATGGTCAAAGTGCTATACTTTGCTATGATTTTTCATTTTTTCTACTTGGAAACATGTTTGTACATGTCATTATAATTATTAGCAGTAATATTTAACAAATAGTATAAAAAGAGCTCAGGCTCCGTCCTCACCCTTGTCCCTGGCAGCCGAGTCTCTTGGATACGTCCCTCTGCAGCAGACCCTCCAGCAGGTCCTTGAGCTCTGTGGTGAACGAGTCCGGGAGCTCCACGTTCTGTAACAGACCAGAGGAGTCACAAAAAACGTTAATTTGCCTTTAATTCTTACAATCTGAGCCTTCTTTCGGCAATAAAACAAGTAGTTTTACTCACCCATAGCATTTTTCTGTCAATTGGAGCAGTATCGCAGAACTTATGTTGAGCCGTTCTGTTCTTGTAATGATCCCGTATCCGTTAACATGGTGCTGTATCATATGCTCGGGGCATTACTTTGCAGTGTCCAAATAACACAAACTTTAGCACTTTTCAAATCATAGAAGCCCGATGTCGTAATGTAAGATTTCGTTTGAAGCAAAAGTGGCCTGTAATCCGAGATTTAGCCATAGTTGCGAGTAGATGAGGACGCCAGTGCGCATGCGCGGACTGCTCCCGGGACCCAAACATGAAACGCAAAGCTGAAAACTATGGATAAATCTCGGATTACAGGCCACTTTTGCTTCAAACGAAATCTTACATTAAGACATCGGGCTTCTATGATTTGAAAAGTGCTAAAGTTTGTGTTATTTGGAGACCGCAAAGTAATGCCCCGAATACCATGCTAACGGATAAGCTACAACATAACTTTCTTCAGACAGCTCCAAATGACACGAACGTGATATGGGTGAGTCAAACGACTTGTTTTATTACCGAAAGAAGGCTCAGATTGTAAAATAACGTTACTTTTCCTTTAAACCAGAAACAATGGGAGTAAAACGCATTCAACACTTTTTGCACACAGTATTAACATTCTAATTAATTCTTATTCTATCAGGTTGTGGGTTGCTCCATATAATCTTTGACCATGTCTTAGCTGGAGTCCTGTCCTGCTATTCCTCATTTGGTCTGTGCCTGTCCTGCCGCTCTGCTCTCAGCCCTGCTCTCTACTGTCTGTTTAATGAAACAAAACTGTTAATCATCTTAAATAAACACAAAGACATATAGAGTGATATTTTTAGATTTAGAAAGAAAGCAGTTTAACTCTTGTTAACTCCGACTTTTCTTTACAAGCAAATGTAAAGTAAGACAGTGATTGACCCCATATTGAGGTTTACATGAGTACTACTACCAACTACTACTAACAACTAACTACTACTACTACTTATTATGACGCACACACACAAAAAAATCATACTTCAAAGTTACTTAAACTTTTAGGTAGTAGGTCTCCACAAAACTAGAATTAAAGGGATAGTGCGTTTTTTTTATGTTAATCTGTATGGGTTTCCTTCTAAAAGTTACGCGTGTTGACACCGGCTTACCTCTGACACTCTCAGCTAATGCCGGTTCGGCTCGCTTTCTGGAGCCCATCTAAGTAGGTCCGGTAACTTCCCTGGAACATGAAATAAAACTTGTTTTTCTTCTCAAAACAAAACATTTGTTAGAAAGGTGATATATTTGCGTCCGAAACAGTTGTCCACGAAACATCCGGCAGCGTATTTCGCATTTCGTAGACATCCGCTGAAGGTGAACAGGCTGATAGAGTTAACATGGGCGTAGTGATACGAGTGGAGAGAGACAATACGCAAATGCGAAATACGCTGCTGGATGTTTTGTGGACAACTGTTTCAGACGCAAATATATCACCTTTCGGACAAATGTTTTGTTTTGTTTTGAGAAGAAAAACAAGTTTTATTTCATGTTCCAGGGAAGTTACCGGATCTACTTACGTGGGCTCCAGAAAGCGAGCCGAACCGGGATCAGCTGAGACTGTCAGAGGTAAGCCGGTGTCAACATGCGTAACTTTTAGAAGGAAACCCATACAGATTATCATAAAAAAAAAAAAAATTGCACTATCCCTTTAAGGTCAGGAGGGAGAAATATAACCAGTGTCCCTTATGTAACTTTCAAAGTTTAAAATATCTTAAAACAAAAATGCAGTTGTCTTTGCGCAGTAAGTGTACAACCTGTAGATTCCACTTCAGGTGCCTCATCTATAGGTCATAAAGTAAGTATTGGAGTGGTATTGGTATTGGAGTTTCCTTTTCATGCATTTGTTTCCTTGTTTCCTTTCCTGCTTGGTTACATCTTCTTAAGGTATCCTAAGTCTCACAATTAAGACAGCCCCTGGGACTGCTACAGTACAGCCAATCCACTCTAATCCCAAAATTTAACAAGACAAAGTGCCATTTTAAAATGTACTCTTTTTTAAGAAAAAAGTAAGATCCAGTTTAAAGTAAATATCGTATCGTATAGCTGCTGATACAGAATTTATCATTTACAACCAACAGCTCTTCTTGTCTTTTTGTTAACATTGCAGTATGCGTATAACAGCTGTGTGCATTGTGTGCATTTTGTATTACTATAAGGTAAACAGGACCAAACTCATGTGAGCATGGTTGAGTAAAGGCTAGTTCTTTGGAAGTGTTGACACAGTGACTTCTTGTACTATATGGCATGTGTCCTCCACCGTGTGCATTTTGTTACTGGACACACCTGTCTTTGAGAAAGAGTCTTACCATGGTGAGCGTCATGCGGTCGATCTCATGTTTGTCTTTGGTCTTGTGCTGCCTGAAAGGACTGTGTCTGAAAGAACAGAAGAGGGGAGGCTTTAATGTTATATCTGTATAGAGGTCATTTGAGGTCCAGAACTTTAAACCGGGACAGTGCAAGCAATCCCCAACAAAAAATGCTCCATTTAGTTAAAGAATGTTCTAGTAATAACTCACAAATGGACAAAAGTTATATCTATAAAAATAGTATGGTTACTGCAGCTTCTGTGATACTAGGAGAGACATGCAGCTTCCAAATAGCTGTGTTACAAAGTGTAATAGCTAATAAAATACTCAAATGAGGGAGATAAAACAAGATAACCCAGTTTATGTATTAAGAAAAAAAACATGTAGTGTTCAAGTAGCAAATTTCCTGTCACTTTAAGTGACTCAAGCCAGGTTTACACCTAAAGCAAGTTGGGTGCGGTTTGGGTCTAGCAAAAAATGCATAGTAATTAAAAGCAATGCATACTCTCACACCAGCTACGAAGCACTGTGTGTGTGGGGGAGGCGTGGGTCTGCAGAAAGAATCCATAAGGACACTGCAATGGTCTAGAGTGGTTTAGAGGTAATTAGAGGAGTACTTTTCTGTGTTATTGTGTGATCCCCGTGAATCTGCGCTGTACTGAACAAATATGCACCACAGTACATTGTAGTTTGTGTGACAAGCAGCCCACTCAAGTAAACCACTCAAAATAACCAGCCCATGAGTATAAACGAGGTATCACTTCAATAATACTTCATCTATTTGCACAGCTAATTCTGCAGTGTTATTCTTTAGTTACTGCATATTTTATCATAGAATATATATCATAGTATAAAACTGGGAAAAAGAGCTTTCTGTTTTCAGCTGGCTTTGTGAGCCAACCTTTAAGCAAAGTCCTACTCTGTATTCCTCTTTTAAGTGTTGAACAGACAGTGCCCAACATCAATGGAAAGACACGTCATGCTCTCCTCTCTTTTCACCTTCCTCTCACACACGCCCTACATCTCTCCATGCTCCATGACCTACTGGGCTCAGACCTCTGGCATTTACACACTCTGGATCAAACAAATACACACACAGACCGCTGCACACAAAACAAGATCAAACACACCCAACAGGCACTGAGAGAAAAGGGACAGGGAGAAAAGGCTAGAGCCGATTCAAAAAGGGTTTCTGAAAGTGGAACGAGTGGTTTGAAATCAGACAGGAAGTCAGCACATAGTGGGAGTGGTGAGCAGACAAAGATGTCAGTGCGGAGGGTCAAAAAGAGACTGCTTACCCCCGGAGCAATTTGAAGAGCATGCAGCCTAAAGAGAACCAGTCAGCACTGCTGTCATACGCCGTTCCTTTCTGCAGGACCTCTGGAGCCATGTAACCATGTGTACCTCTGCCAATAAGGAGCAAAACATTGGTCAAACACGATTTTTCAATCAATAATGAATATGGCTTAATGTCTACTCACACACTGGCATGGGGCTTCTTCTTCGAGAAATCACAAGCCAGTCCGAGGTCAGAGATACGAACATGTCCATGTTCGTCCAACAGGATATTAGCTGGCTGCACAAAGAAGAAAAGGAGGATACTCAGGTTCAGGCTGATACAGAATGTGAGACAACAGATCGGGGACAACATGTCTCAGAAAAACAGGATTTAAACCTTGAAAATGCATTCAAGATAACACGCAAGTCCAGTAGAGACTATGATATTTATCATTCATGAAAACATTTCTCTTTACCTTGAGGTCTCTGTAGACAACAAAACGATTGTGCATATGTTCCAGTCCCAAGATTATTTCAGCTGCATAAAAACGCATCTCCTTCTCACTGAACACTCCATGTTGAGAAAGATGGTAGTGCAGGTCACCCCCTGAACATAAAAAGCAGCAACATTTGTTCAACATGCCAAACCTTATCACGCCAAATTAAAAAGACAAATGCCTCTACTCACTGTATGCATCATAAAAACAGTGTATGAAATTAATTTTAAATCTAATCAGCATACAGAACCAAACTCATTCACTTTGTAGTAGTTACAAATATGTGCGGGTTGTTGTCGTTTTCATACAGTGACATTAGATCTGGTGTGTGAGCAACTTAACCGAGTGCATTTTCAAAAATTTACCATTCATAAGGTCCAGTATGAAGCATAGCTTGTCAGGGGTGTGGAAGGCGTAGGTCATACATACAATGAATGGGCAATCCTGCAATAATGCATGCATGAAATCATTTTAGAAGAAAAAGTGCAACCTTTGTCAATCAATTTTGAAAATTGTGACAAACCTACCCCTGTGCTAACAAGTGAGAGCATAATTCTTTCATTGAGTGCCAGCGTCTCTCCTTGCTTCATCTTAATTCTCTTCTTGTCCAAACATTTCATGGCATACCTGATTAAGTAAAAATATCAAATGACTAGATTAGTAAAAAGTTTTTGTTAAAGTTCATCGGCGTTTAAAAATATTTGCTCACATCTTTCCTGTATCTGCCTTCCTGCAGCCATACACCTCTCCAAAGCCTCCTCTGCCGATTATCCGATGAACACTGAAGTCATTCATGGTCAGCTGGAGGAGCAAATATAAAGGGTTTGAACAAAATGCAATTTTTATACACAGTTCATCAATACCATGTATGTCAGAAGATACATCCTTTCGATAATAATAAACAATTGCATTTAAGTAGACGATGTACATGCTATTCATAATGACCCCTCATGGTTTGTTTTGGGGTAAATATTTAATGGATCCTGAGGAGGAAACACTGTTGCATTTCTTGTTTACATAAGGAGTGACAAAAGCTACTACTCACGTGAATATTGAGCTCAACATTCTTCCACTGGCAAAAACGAGTGAATTTGTCACTAAAAGGGAGAAATAATTTACTATAATGCAAGTCACTGTATAACAACCATTTATCTTTGCCTATGTCTGCAGCTGGCTCACCTTTCAATAAATTTTTGGAAGATCTTCCCTCTCAGGCTGTCACAGATCTCAACAATGTATGGCTGTAGGCAAACAAAACTACATAAGCAAAAGCATTTACACTACAAGTCGAATGCTTGGACACGTCGTCACATTCAATTTTTTTTTTCCCCCACGTTTTTATGTTGACTACTTTTTAGATACAGTACATACAGATGACATAAAAAATATGATACAAGATTTATGGAAATGTGTAGTAAAGAAAAAAAGTTAAATTACTCAACTAAACCTTTTGTATTTTATATATGAATTTCTCTAAGTAGCGAAAGTAGCTTTGTTGACAACGCTGCAAACCCTTGGCATTCTCTCAGTGTGCTTCATGATGAAGTTCCCTAAAATGTTTTTCACTTCACCACTCTGCCACATCAGGGTCAAGAAATGCGGATTGTCAAAAGCAGTGGTACAAGCAAAGGGTAGCCATTTTTCAAAATCTAAAATCTGAAAAAAAAATTTGGAGTTACTTTGATTTCATTTTTTGTTTCCTACATTCCAGGTGTGTTCAGTAATACTTTGGATGCCTTCAGTGAGAATTTACAATGTAAACAGTCCTGAAAATAAATAAAAAACAAATGAAAGTGTGTCCTCGTAGAGCAGGGGTGCCCAACCGGTCGATCGCGATCTACGGGTCGACCACGGGCCGAGTGTCAGTCGATCGTGTATGGCTACGTTCAGACTGCAGGGCTTAATGCTCAATTCTGAAAGTGTGTCCTCGTAGAGCAGGGGTGCCCAACCGGTCGATCGCGATCTACAGGTCGACCGCGGGCCGAGTGTCAGTCGATCGTGTATGGCTACGTTCAGACTGCAGGGCTTAATGCTCAATTCTGATTTTTTTGTGAAATCCGATTTTTTTGCGAGGTTGTTAACATTTCCAATTAAATACGACTTGTATGTGATCTCCAGTATGAATTTTTAACGCCACAAAAGTGTCTCACATGCGCCCCGGAGGACACAACAAGGTCATGCGCAGCGAGCATGCTCAATAATAATAATAATAATAATAATAATAATACATAAGATTTATATAGCGCTTTTCAAAACAACTCAAAGACGCTTTACAGAAAGGAATAAAAAATAAAAATAAAATAAACAAAACAAAACAAATTAAATTAATGTGGGTCAAAGGCAATGGTGAAAAGATGAGTTTTGAGCTGAGACTTGAAATTGTTTACTGAGTCCGAGTTTCTGATATGGAAGGGCAGGGAGTTCCAGAAGGTGGGGGCAGCAGTGGCAAAGGCTCGGTCCCCCAAGGTCCGGTGCTTTGATTTAACAGTGGGAGTGAGGTGGGAGGTTATAATCAGCTGATCGGAGACTGCGGGAGGGACGGTGGGGCTGGAGAAGTTCAGTGACGTATGGGGGGGCCTGGTTATGAAGAGCTTTGTATGTAATGAGGAGGATCTTGAAGTGGATGCGCTGTGGGATAGGGAGCCAGTGGAGTTTTTGGAGGACTGGGGTGATGTGGTCTCTGGTGCGGGTGTTGGTGAGGAGGCGGGCAGCGGAGTTTTGGACATATTGCAGTTTTTGGAGATCTGAGGAGGGAAGTCCGTAGAGGAGGCTATTGCAGTAATCAAGTCTAGATGTGATAAATGCGTGGACCAGGGTTTCAGCAGCGGATGGGGTCAGGGAGGAACGGAGGCGGGCAATATTTTTTAGGTGAAAGAAAGCGGTCTTGGTGATGTGGCGGATGTGTGGCTTAAATGAGAGGGTGGGGTCGAAGATAAATCCGAGATTTCTGATCTGAGGGGAAGGAGCGACTGTGTGACTGTCAATGGAGAGTGAAATTCTGGATGGAGGGGAGGAGAGATTTGGGACCAGTAATGATGATTTCGGATTTATTGCAGTTGAGTTTGAGGAAGTTGATGGACATCCATGATTTTATTGCAGAGAGGCAGTTGGTGATGGACGAGATAACGGCAGGGGTAATGGATTTGGCGGAGAGATAAAGCTGAGTGTCGTCGGCGTAGCTGTGGAATTTGAGTCCGTGCTGATGAATTATGTGACCAAGGGGAAGCATGTATAGAATGAAAAGTAGGGGACCAAGCACCGAGCCTTGAGGGACTCCGCGAGTGACTGGGATGGTTTGTGATTGACAGTTGTTTATGGAGATGTAGTGGGATCTGTCCGAGAGGTAGGATGAAAACCATAATAGGGCGGAGCCAGTGATGCCAAAGGTGGACTGCAGACGTTGGAGAAGAATGGAGTGATCGATGGTGTCAAAGGCGGCAGATAGGTCGAGGAGGATGGAGAGAGAACCGGAGTCAGAGGCAAGGAGGAGGTCGTTAGTGACTTTTAGGAGTGAGGTCTCAGTGCTATGGTGGGTGCGGAATCCAGATTGAAATTTTTCATACAGTGAGTTGGAGTGAAGGTGTTGTTTAAGTTGAGTTGCGACAGGCCGTTCAAGAATTTTAGACAGAAATGGAAGATTGGAGATGGGACGGAAGTTATTGGGGTTTTCAGGGTTCAGACCAGGTTTCTTGAGTATTGGTGTGACAGCTGCGACTTTGAGAGCAGAAGGAACAGTGCCGGTGATGAGTTTATGATGTCCAGAATAAGTGGGCTGAGACAGGGTAAGCATGATTTGACTAGAGTGGATGGAATGGGGTCCAAAGGGGAGGCGGAGAGTTTTACTTTGACAAAGTAGTTAGTGAGATCAGATTCTGTTATGGGTGACAAGGAAGAGAGAGTGATTTCAGTTATGGGGGAGGGGTCTGGTGTGTCAGGACAGGGTGTTGGGGTAGAGAGTTGTTCGTGAATGCTATCAATTTTGGATTTGAAGAAGTGAAGGAATTCGTTGCATTTCTCGGTGGTAAATGATTGAGAGATATTGTCTGGCGGTTTGAGGAGCTTGTTTATGGTGGTAAACAGAGTGCGGGGGTTTGAGGAACCTGAGTGAATTTTACCTGAGTAAAATGCAGTGCGAGCTGAAGCAAGGGCGGATCTGTAGAGGTTTGTATGGTCAGTAAGAGCTTGGTGATGAACAGTGAGTCCAGTTTTATTGTATAGACGTTCTAGCTGTCTGCGTTGTTTTTTGAGCCCATGTACTTCTGGGGTGTACCAAGGAGCGGAACGGTTGAACGTGGCAGATTTAGTTTTTATGGGTGCTAGATTGTTGAGGCAGGTGGACAGAGTACCGTTGTAATGTGTTATCAGGTCAGAGGTGGTTGATTCTGCAGGGAGATGAGATGCAATGGCGGATGTTAGGTTGATAGAGAAGGTAGTGGGACAGAGGGCTTTGATGTTGCGGAAGGAGATGGTGCGGGCCTGTCTAAAGTGGAGACGTGGGATGATTATGTGAAATGTTAACGCCAAATGGTCTGATAATGCAAGGTCTGTATGTGAGAGTGAGGTGATGTCAAGACCAGTGGAGCAAACTAGGTCCAATATGTGTCCACGAGAATGTGTTGGAAAGTCCACGTGTTGTGTGAAGTTGAAGCTGTGTAAAATGTCCAGGAAGTCAATGGTGGTTTTATTGTCGGAGGAGTCCATATGCATGTTAAAGTCGCCAAGGAGTAGAATGAAGGATGAGATTGTACACAATTGTGTGATGAACTCTGAAAGATGTGACAGAAAAGATGGGTTTGGTTTGGGAGGACGGTAAATGATTGCGATTATCAGAGGGGAGGGACCAAGAAGTTTAAGTGACAAGTGCTCAAAAGATGGTACAGGAGGAATGGGGAGGGGCCGGAGGCTGACGGTTTGCTGGTATATGGCAGCAATCCCCCCACCCCGACCGTCAGGTCGAGGTTGGTCCATATATGAAAAACCAGGGGGGGTAGCTTGGTTTAGAGGGAAATAATCCAGGGTTTTTTGGCAGGTTTCGGTAATGCAAAGTAAATCCAGTTTTGAGTCAGTGATGAATTCGTTGAGTATTAGGCTTTTATTGTTTAGGGATCTTGTGTTGAAGAGCGCAAGTCTGAGGGTATTTTGTTGTGAAGGGGCAGGTGCGGAAATGGGTACAGAGCGGAGGTTGAAGAGGTTGAAGTGCCGTGCGTTCTGATGACGCGAGTTGTTGTGATGACGAAACGCGGAAGTGGAGTCACTGTCACTCCGCACTGACCGTACTGTTGGGATGCCGTTGTTTGAGGTAAAATTTAAGAAAGATTTGCGTTGAGACCCTCTGTGTATGTAGGGGCGGCGTCGTAGAAGTCCAGAGTGCTTGATATTTGCGATCAATGTTTACGGAAGTAACCTAAAGTTGCTGTCGTACCGGAGCCAGAACATGTACAGCTTATTTGTTTTAAGGAGGAGACGGAGAAGGAGAAGGACAAGGTTTTTGGCCACGGCGTTTTGCGGGGCAGTGGCAGCAACGTCGCAGACAAAAGTGGTGGGATTTTCATGCCGCTTCACTGCAGGGCATGAAAATCCCTCACCTTTCGGCGAAATATGCTGATATGTTCGGGATATGCACGTTTCTCTGGAACTCCAGATAATTAAAGACCGTGGATATACGCGATACGCGCATAAACGTGGATACGAGATCTGACAACATGACAAACTGTTACAACGGAGCTGACGCGTTCTTATGGGGTGAATCATATTATCGTGTTATTTCTGCATCAAAGGGACAGATTAGCTGACAGCAGGGGCCCGGGACTAAACCAGGACTAAGGTGTGTGTGTGTGTTTGTGTGTGTGCGTGTGTGTCTTGGTAGATCTCAGCACACCATTAACCTCAAAAGTAGATCCCGGTTTAAAAAAAGGTTGAGCACCCCTGTCGTAGAGCATACATTTCATCCATGACTACATAATTTCTATGCAGGAATATGTAAAGCTATGTAAAACTTCTGCTGGAAGAGAAAAAAATGCAAAAGAATTTCTAGAAAATACAATACAAATATTTGCATACAAGCTACAGCTAAATGTAAATTAATGTAATGCAACAAAACGTTTAGTGAGTTTTACCTGAAAAAGATTTGGAGGAACTTGCTTCTTTGCCAAATGACTTTGTACATGATCTACTGCTTTCTTAGAAAATGGCTGAGTAGTAGAAAAAATTAAGGAAGGGTTATGAAAAATGCAGAGCAAACTAGAATTTCCTATATAACAGAATACAAATTTGTAAAGGCCTTTAAATAATGCATAATGAACATTAGATTCCCTAGCAAACTAGTCATATGCTATACAACAAAGGAATATTTGCATTAGGGAGTCCCCTCTAGTCCCTTATGGTGCCAGTAGATCCTAGGTCTGAGAAAACATGATTTAAAAAGCCCTTTGTGCACATGTACACTCCGACCTCCACCACCCCATTTTAGACTGTTAAAACGTACCGTCATACCCCAGGACCAGAGATTCCCATAGTTTGCGTTCAGATTTTGGAGGCACAAATATTAAATTAAAACTCTCCCTGTATTTCTCCCTTTATTTATTTAAAAAGCAGCGGTAGTGCAGTATACATTATATAGTTATATAATATAATGTGTGTGTGTGCTCACATGTGAACAGGACAGGAGCTCCTTCATTATGTATCCATCGTAAATCTGCCGGCTCCGGCTTAGCCTCTCCTCCTCGGAGTCCAGCTTCTCGTACTCTTTAATCTGAAACAAGAGTCACCTGGTCATCAGAGTGCCACAAACAACTACAGAAAGAGCTGCCCGGGATAAATCTAAATTAGGGGATTATGGCTATAAGCATGCTAACAGCACACTTGAAAGACTTACTTCTTCATAGAATTTTAGCTGCGGTACTGCCTCATCAATTTCATTCAAACAGAAGTCCTTGAACAGCAGGAAGCCTGAAAAACAGAAGGATACATCTTAAAACATATGCTACGAAGTGTGTATTTACAACAAATATTTGAAATAATTTGGTCAACTGCAGCCCTAGAAGTTTTACATGTTTTTCGTTGACTAAAGGCATGAGCAGTGTAAAATTGCCTTCATTTTTTTTCTGCCCTCTTTGCAGCTTTATACATTAAACATGACAGGAATTAAAAAAAAAAAAATCTGTATGAGACGCTTGCCATTGTAAAGTCATTGTAGCTGCACTCTATTGCCAAAAGTATTCGCTCACCCATCCAAATAATGAAAATCAGGTGTTCCAATCACTTCCATGGACACAGGTGTATTTAAAATAAATAAATAAACCTCCTAGGCATGCAGATTGTTTCTACAAACATTTGTGAAAGAATGGGTCGCTCTCAGGAGCTCAGTGAATTCCAGCATGGCACCTGTGCATCAAGTCCAGTTGTGAAATTTCCTCGCTCCTAAATATTCCACAGTCAACTGTCAGTGGTATTATGACAAAGTGGAAGCAATTGGGAACAACAGCAATTCAGCCACAAAGTGGTAGGCTGCATAAACTGACGAGGCGGGGTCATCGGATGCTGAGGCGCATAGTGTGTAGTGGTCACCAACTTTCTACAGAGTCAGTCGCTACAGACCTCCAAACTTCATGTGGCCTTCAGATTAGCTCAAGAACAGTGCGTAGAGAGCTTCATGGAATGGGTTTCCCTGTCTGAGCAGCTGCATCCAAGTCAAACATCACCAAGTGCAATGCAAAGCATTGGATGCAGTGGTGTAAAGCATGTTCTCTCAAGTGACGAATCACGCTTCTCCATCTGGCAATCTGATGAACGAGTCTGGGTTTGGTGGTTGCCAGGATGGTACTTGTCTGACTGCACTGTGCCAAGTGTAAAGTTTGGTGGAGGGGGGATTATGGTGTGGAGTTGTTTTTCAGAGCCTTAGTTCCAATGAAAGGAACTCTGAATGCTTCAGCATAACAAGAGATTTTGGACACTTCCATGCTCCCAACTTTGTGGAAACAGTTTGCAGATGGCCCCTTCCTCTTCCAACATGACTGTGCACCAGTGCACAAAGCAAGGTCCGTAAAGACATGGATGAGAGAGTTTGGTGTGGATGAACTTGACTGGCCTGCAGAGTTCTGACCTCAACCCGATAGAACACCTTTGGGATGAATTAGAGCGGAGACTGAGAGCCAGGCCTTCTCGTCCAACATCAGCGAGTGACCAGGCCAGGCTTCCAGAGCCGTGTCTCCCCCCACACTTCACTATTCAATACATTTTGTTGAAAATCTATGAAAGTTTGAGTGTTTAAAAGAGAGAGAAATGTGAGAAAAGCGTATAATGTGTGTGGTGAGGCATTTAGAGCCTTAAAACATGTAGAATAATTGTAAAATATAAAGTTGTCCTACTTCGGGGATTTCTCTTGTTGCGGGTTATTTCTGGAACCTAACCCCGTGTGTGTTGAAAGTGTATTTACGTTTCGGGACGTGCATCTGAGCACGCATTATTTGAATTTTTGAGATTTCACATTTCGTAACTTGAATTTTCTTTTGCATCTAGAGACCAAAATTTAACGTGAAGGCGTTTCGTAACTTGTTGGGTCTTTCGTAAGGTGAGGTACCACTGTATAGAGCCAAGTGCTATTCAAGCAAAATGAACACAGTAAAATGGAGAAATAATGGTATTGTTTTATGTAACCAACTTACTTAAGGCTACTGAGCTACTTAATGTAACTAAACGTAATTAAATGTACCAAAGTTAAAACAAATATGTGTTCAACTGTATGTTGAACACATATGGCAGAATTGACAATAAAGCTGACTTTGAACTTTTGAACTTTTGAAATGCATCAGCAGGATTTAGGAAAGGCAAGACCTGGTATTGTCCAAGACACCATTGACTCAAACGGCTTCACCTGATTACATGACGCATTAGCAAAAATAGACTGCTAACAAGATCCTGTTGATTTGTTAGGTCGCCCTCTCTTTCTCCTGTGCCCTTCCAGAGGTGGAAAATAAGAATTTTTACAGTAAAATATTTACACCTAAACAAAAACAAACATTTTATTCCCCAAAGATAGTCATTAAACATGGCTACAAGTTATGTTGTATTGTTTGTTTCAGAATAACCTAAAAGTATTTAATAGTACTGTAATATCATGAACACTATGGTTTAATTTACTTTTTAAATATTTAATAAAAAAAAAAAAAAAATCAGACTCAAAGCATTCATCATTTACTTGTAGGCTGAAATGCCCACTATCAAGAAGTGTCACTTCTTCCTCTCTGCTTAATCTCTTGTCCAGATGTGACGCATCACTTCCCCTTCTCTCCAATAGCAACTACAGTTCACAGCACTCTCTCACATGGCATATGAGTCAACAACTGCCATACATGTTTTCTGAGGGTACTACTGCTCCTCAATACCCAACAGTCAAATAGTATTTTTATATCAACAGCAAAGTGCACAAGAGGTATTAAGTGGGAAAAGGCACTTCTTACATCACAGAGACTCCAGGATTAACCTTAATCACAGAACACTTCAACACTGCCCCCAGCTAATTCAACAAATAGCCTCTTCCAGGGAAGGAACACACACACAGTGGAGATAAGATGCAAGATCCTCGGAGCTTTGTCTCATTAGTGAGATCACCTGAAAGATCTAAAAATACCAACTGCTAGTCTTGACAGCCTCTTGTGGCCTCTATCATCTGTACCACCTACAACTGGTGAAACTGTGATGAGAAACGATACAGCACAATTGACAAAAATGGCTTAAAATTAATGTGTCTATATTTATATCTCATATGACTACGTTTCAGTGCCAAATTCAAGCCAAAACACTTAAGATGGCATTAGGATGTCTTTCCAGAGCCTTTCCAGAGCCTGTCGCACATAACATCGCTAGATGCTATCCATGTTACTATTGTACGGTTTTCAATAATTTTTTTTTCCAAGTAGCAGTACTTGAACAATGCCTTGTTTTCAGTACCAGTGCCCAAATAAAAGTTTTTGTATACCAATCATCATCTACAATAAGAAATAAGAAGTCACAGGTTAATACATCTGAATACAATTTCATCCCCCAGTAACTTGCACATTACAACTTTAAAGAGAAACAGAATAATGCATTTTATTGGAATTGTTTTTCAATGAAATTCAAAATCTCATTTATAGTGTCCCCTAGTCCTGCAGTTGGAAGAAACCTGCAAAGGACAACATGCAGAGAGAAAGGCCTCACTTAGTCCAGGAATTAAAATGATGGGTGTTTTTGCTTGAGAGTTTAGACAATGGTGCTAACCACTCTTCAACGGTGTGGCCAAGCCTTCTGAGTAGAAAAAATCCTGGAAAGCAACTGGCTTTAGACTTACTTTGTATACTATTAATACTTTTCAGAAAAAGAATGTAGGGTGTGCAGTTATGTATTATGCAAAGTAACGCTTTCTTGTCTCCCCAAGTGATTACTGGAAAATAGTATAGTCAAGACATAATAAATTTAATATTAACAGTTTTTGGTTTGTTTCCCGAAAACAATAGGTTGGGAAAGTATGACCCACTAAAGTTTCTTAATCTAAATGACTTTATAAAAATGTTTTAATAGTTATAAAAAAAAAAAGATAAAAATAATAATATTAATATTGATAAAGAGCACTGGAGATATTTTCTTTCCTTGCTTCATCTTAGTTCAGTGCTTCTCAATTATTTTCTGTGACGCCCCCCTAGGATGAAGAAAAAAATTTCACACCCCCCCCCTCCCTGCGCTCGACTATAAATAGTATTATTTGTCTACAAAATTGTTATTAGTATAGTACATTAGTCCTTTTATTAACATTAAAACAAAAAAAGGAAGAAACTTCTAACAACGGACTCAAATATTGTGTTTTCAATGCATCATTGCACACATTTGTTTACATTTTACAGAAACGAAACTTAAAACTACACTGCATAAACTAAAAGCGCTGAAAAAACTGCTCTCTCCTTGTGCCGCTGATGCGTCAGCTTCTGTCGGACTAAAGGACACAACTCAGTGGAATATACGTGTTTTTTGTGACAGAGGATGTCCTGCTGATGGCGAGTCTGTTCTGTATATCGCGTATTTAAGGTTGCCGACCCCTGCCCCAGAGCTACAATGAGAGCGCCACTGCCAACTACTGTTATTGATGTGCAATTACACTTAGACCTAGTACAGTACGGCAAAAAGCATGTTTCCCAGGGTCACACGTGCCCCCCCTGGCATCACACCGCGCCCCCCCCAGGGGGGCCCGCCCCACTATTTGAGAAGCACTGTCTTAGTTAAACACAACAGGCATGTCTGCAACTAGCGGGTGCAGTTATAGTAAAAAAAAAAAAATCAAAATTAAAATACAGTGTAGATGCTTGAAAAAGTATTAGAAATGAGAAATGGGTTGCATAATCTAACTAGCTTTGGGCTTCAAACATCTAGCTGGATTGGCTTTGGTATTAGAAACACAATGAGTGTTTGCATTGTACTCTAATTTACAACAGAAACTGCATTCTGGGAAAAGATTGCTTCATGTCTATGCCCTTATTGCTTGGTGTCCATGTAGTCTCTTTATTTTCCCCCTCTCTTTTCTCATCATCTATTTTATTCCTTCTTTAATCAATTTTATTTCTCCCTGTCGACAAGCAAATGCAGCAGTTCTGTTGGGGTTCCCATGGCAACCACAGTTGCTAGGCAACACACAACTCTCCATCATCCATTCCAGAAGTCTGACAGATGGAGAGGGAGAATGCAAAAACACAGCAATAGAAAGATGAGAGCAAGGGGGTACATTGGGAAGAATAAAGAAGCACTACTGGGTAAAGTCACAGTGCAGAAAGGGAATGATGCAATTAAAAAACTGTGGGATAGAAACTAGTTCAATTGCCTCTTGGATATTCTCAATTGGTCCATGGGCATACAAAACTGTAGTAGAGAGGTTTTGTGGTGTGCAACTGATCATACAGGCTTCTGGTGAGACGTTCACTGTAAACGCTTAGACAAGCAGCATGCAGTATGTATAAGGGTTACACTGGAATTTGTTATAAACCTGAGATAGTGAGTGGAGCAGCCTTTATCTTCTGATGAATCTAATAAAATATTTTCATGTCCAGTATTCTCACAAGGCTCATAATAGAACACAAAACAAGAAAACATAAAACAGTTTGCTGCTGTACTTACAATGGCTAAACCTAAAGTAATTGACTGAATGCTTGATCTGAAGAGGGGGGCCACAATACTGTCCTACAAAGGAAAAAAGCAGTAATTGTGCTGACAGTTAAAGTGAGAAAAATGGCTTTAAAGCTTTGATGTTGTCCCTTTTGTGTATGTCAGAGGTACAACAATAATAGTATGTTTGTATTACTGTATGATGAGGTAATACTGTATTTATCAATCACAACCATCAACCACCCAAAGGTTGGTGTTTGAATCCTGCTTTCAACATCAGTGGCTGAGCGGTCAGATTCACTAACCAACCGGTTGGTGGCACGATTCCAGCTCCCACAGATGAATGCTGCTGTTGTGGGGAATCTGCATTTGAATTAGTCAGTAACAACATTGTGAGCTGCAGTTGCTGCACTTTTCCTTTGCATCACTGAAGCCACTATGGTTACTGTAAAATTCACATGCCAATTTCTCAACAGCAAGACAGAGTTGAGCCATGAAACTTTGACACCAAATGACATAAGTGTTATAAAAGGTCTTAATTTCAACAAAATATGCAGTTAATTCCTTTGTAGGGCAGAATAGTTTACTTCTACATATCAATGAAACACTTAATCTGCTTGAATATACAATCAAAGTGAAGAAGAGAAAAGTAATGTCAAAGCAATTTGTCAAAGTTTAAAATATACTCAAAAACCATCCATGCCAAGTTCTGGTAGTGTTTTGAGGTGCAACAAAATGATGTACTTCTAATATGGAACCTGTGTAGACCACATGGACCAAGGGGCAGTGTAGGTGCCTAAAAGTGGCAGTGTCTAAAATGGTTAAATCATAACAGTATGATCTATAGCATTTAGTAAAAAAGCACTTGTAACACTACCTGTGAGGATAAAAACACCATCATCTGCCTGACAGTGGTTGTCATGACAGTGGCCAGGCCTGTTGAGCTCAAGGACAAAGCATAAGAGTGTGAAATCAAATTCACTGCTGCGCGCATACACAGATTAAAGTGATGCTTTATTTAATGTTAAGGTGCAGGTGGTTGAGCTTTAAGAAACCAAAAGAACACGTGGCCATGCTATAATTCAAACATGGACTCTCCACAACTATACAATGACACAATATGAGATTATATTAAATCAATTACTGATTGATAATTAAACATATTTACATTGAGTTTTCCATTATTAATCCAAATTCCAAAAAAGAAAAGGCCATACCATACACAGATTGCTGCAAGGTTCATTAAAGGTGCACTATAGGGTTTTGACAGTTCAAACAGTTTTACAGTTCCAGGTACGTTATGTGCTCACATGAACTAGGGCCACAGTGGAGATACTTTTGATAACATACAAACTATCCTTTGTTGTGAGATATTTTTCATTCATTTTTAGAGATCATCCCATCGATAGTGGTATTTGAACCGCCAACCCATGAATCTGTAGGCTACTGCCGCCCCCCAAATAAATGGTGTTCTCATTCATTTGCTCGGTCAATTTTGACAGCTGCTTATCACGCTCGGCTACTTTCTGGGTCCCCTCTTGTTCTTTCTCAGCCCGAGACAAACAAAAAGGGTTCACCTGAAATAATCTTCTAAAGCGACGCCAGAATTCCCATTTCTTCTTTCGTTTTTTGGTGGTGTTCTCATTCATTTGCTCAAGCCAATTCTGACAGTTGCGTATCACGCTGGGCCCACTCTATGAGTTTTATTGTTTATTTAATATGGTTTATTTGTGTATTGTAACAGTAACCATTCTTAACCTTTATTTCGGTTTTGTACAGTTTTTGTTAAGAAATTTGTTTTTGTGAGGCATCTTTTAGTTATGGAAGTCAATATTAAACCCTGATTACAAAAATGGCATAATTAGAGCCCATTTAGGTTCTAACCTCTATTCCAACAATACTGTAACACGGTCAAGTCAGATCCACTACTGGACCAAAGCATGCACAGGCCAAAGCCCATGTCCAATAAAAAACGCAGATCACCCACATTAGAATAGATACACCTACGTAATAGCCACGGTCCACCGTGTGAACTCTCCATCTACCAAACCTCTATCAGGCAGGACATAATTAACCACAATTTGATGTCGTTTCATGCGATTGTTACAACTGTCACACACTGGAATAATCATAGCTATTCCACCGCTGAAATGATCAATCTTGATTTGGACTATATAGATTTAAAAAAACATGATGTTTTATTACAAAAAGACAATGGCATTATTATTATATTATAATTATTAATTACTATATTATTATAATTTGTGATTTTCTTTTTTATTACATTTGTAAATTATGAATATTTTTTAATCAGCAAGTTTTTACCTTTATCTGGTAAAAAAAAAAGAAAAGAAAAAAATACTAGTCAACTTGTTGAAATAATTGTTGATCAACAACTTAAATTAACTGCAGCCCTAGAGCGAAAATTAATTGTATGGTATGGTTAAATTAAATTGAGACTCATTATTTACTGCTCACAAGGACAGGAAGACTAGAACAATAACTCATCAACATATTTCAGAAGACATGACCACATGCACTTGTAGTTATGAGAAAATTTAACTAATTAGGTGCATTGTAAATATGCATTTGAAAACAAATGTACAGTGGTACCTCACCTTACGAAAGACCCTACATACGAAAAATCCAAGTTACGAAATGCCTTCACGTTAAATTTTGGTCTCTAGATACGAAAGAAAATTCAAGTTATGAAACGCGAAATCTCAAAAATTCGAATAATGCGCACTCAGATGCACGCCCCGCTGTTATCCCCGCTCAAAAAGCACCTTTCTCAGCCTCTTAGCTCTAGCGCCGAACACGCAAGATTTTCAACAAAATGTATTAAATAGTGAAGCGTGGGGGGAGACACGACTCCGGAAGCAGCGCGGAGACATGAACGCACCGCGCGAGGAGCACGGCACCGCGCGAGGAGCACGGCACCGCGCGAGGAGCACGGCACCGCGCGAGGAGCACCCCTAGTCCTGGTCTGCACGACCAGCACCGGGGCTGCGAGCATGAGCTAGAACCGCGGCGCCCGGACCGCGTCCTCTGGAGCCCGAGCCACAAACCAGCCGCACGAAACCAGCAAAGAGCGGCACGTGGTAGTTTAATCCTGGTTTAGTCCAGGTCTAGACCTGGTCCAGTCCTGGTTTAGTCCAGGTCCAGTCCAGGTTTAGACCTGGTCTAGACCTGGTTTAGTTCTGGTCTAGACCTGGTTTAGTCCACGTTTAGTCCTGGTCTAGTCTCTTAGCCAATCAGGACGCAGAACCAATGTTACACTATAAAAAAAAAAAGTTACACTATAAAAAAAAAAACGAATCAGGCCTTTTCCATTGAAATAGCTACTCAACTTACGAAAAATTCACGTTACGAAACCACTTCTGGAACGAATTAATTTCGTAAGGTGAGGTACCACTGTATGTTTAAAAGTCATAAGAACAAAACAACAACCCAAACCACAGCTACGTTCATGCTTTTGTAGTTCGTGAGGCATGCAGAACAAGTACTGCTAGGTAGTGAAACATGCAAAACAACGCATTTGCATTTCAAATTAACACTAGTTTAGCATGTGGGGTTTTGCTCTTGATCTGATCCACAAGTCACCCATATCATTCTGAGCCGTTATATGAGATTGTAGATTTTCTCTAATCATTTGATGCTGAGAATCAAATAAGTAACAGGGCCATCTTAGATTGCAAAATAAATAAATAAATAAATATATGTGGTTGTATACACAAATGAATACAACGTTCAGTCACTTTGTGACTAAGGAAGTAGGAATTAGATGTAGGAAAGTGTAGGAATCAAGTGTGAGACAGAATAAGGACAAAAGCAGAGTGAAGGCAGCAGATAGAATTAACAGTCTATTCTCACAGGGGGCTGCGAGACAAGAGTAAGTAAGCCTCACTGATGCCTGTAGGGCCACTGTCATTCCTGGATGCACCACATACTGGGAGACAGCTTTCTGCTCAGGATGGAAACCACATGTTAGCTATATAAACAAGGTAACCATGTTTGACTTGTATTCAACTGCAATCCTGAAAGAAGTTATGCTTTTTGGTATCTTCCCTATGATGACTTTAAGGATGAGTGAAAGCAGATACACCTGAGGGTCTACAGCAGTGTTTCCCAACCTTTTTTGTCTTGTGTACCCCCTGAGCCCTTTTGTCATACCTCGAGTACCCTCTCACCCAAAAGTAGAACGTGACACAATGGATTTTTAAATGAAAATCATTTTATTTCATCTCCTTAATTTGAAAATTTAATTCTCAGGCATTTTCTCTCTTTTCTTTAACTCAAATTGGTTAAACATAAAAATAAAGAATATGTTTCTTTGAAAATAATTTACCCAAATAAATACTAAATCAAAATAATCTTCCTTTGTTGTATCTAACTCTTGTGAGAACTGATTATTAAATGAAAATCTTTTTATTGCATGTCCTTAATTTGGGGCACGGTGGCTGAGTGGCTAGCGCTCATGCCTCACAGCAAGAAGGTGCTGGGTTCGATCCCCGGGTCGCCCAGGCCTTTCTGTGTGGAGTCTGCATGTTCTCCCCGTGTCTGGGTGGGTTTCCTCCGGGCACTCCGGTTTCCCCCATCAACCCAAAACATGCACGATAGGTAAAATCCTCCAGCTTAGGTCCTGACCAAGCCGAAGCAAGAAGATCATGGAGATGGTCCCCGGGCGCAGTAATGTGCTGCCCACTGCTCCTAATAACAGGATGGGCTAAATGCAGAGAAGAATTTCTCCAGTGTGAGATCAATAAAGTTACTTCTAATTTGCCGCGTACCCCTTGGGGTACGAGTACCCCTGGTTGGGAAACACTGGTCTAGAGTATGATCGGAAAAGTAATGAGTAGAAATAAGAGAAAGATGAGACATGCAATTCTTTATATGATGCTTTGAAATGAGAGCCGATTGGCTGTCCAAGGGTGGTCCACCCTTGTTTCACTTTTCTGTCTGAAAAAAACTGCACTAGTTCGTCTAAATAAATACTTAAAATTTTTCACAGTTAAAAAACAGCTACCCTAGCTTAAAGGTCCCATGGCATGAAATTTTCACTTTCTGAGGTTTTTGAACGTTAATGTGAGCTCCCCTACCCTGTTTAGGGCCCCCCCACCATGACTAAAAGTTGCGAAATGTCTAAACTGAGCATTTGCGATCCTTTTCTGCATTTGAAAAAAAAAACACAGCTCAAATGGACGATTCTGAACAAGGAAACTTTCTGACATCACATCGAAAAATGCAGCTCCACCCCCCGTCTGGATGTCTACCCACCGTCTCTGTAAATCACGCCCAGAGAGTTTGGACCGCGAATGAGCTACGCAATGCGAAATGCGTTTTTTTTTTTTTTTTCATCTGCCTGGAGGCACGTGCAAGTGTTTCTAGGCTCGGAAGTCCTTTATCTGAGCCTCTGGACCTCTGAAACAGCAGTGGTTTAATTTTATTTTCTGTGAAAATTGTTTTTTTCATTGAAACGCCTCTCTTTTCTTCCTCCGCGCTTAAAACGCGGAAGTGGGGCCAGCACACAGTGCACCTCTAAAACAAGGAACCAGCGGCGCATTTGCCCCCCCCAACCTATCTCTGTCCTTCTCATTTGCATTCAAGCAACAAGGCCCAGAATGAGTTGTTCAGAGAGATATTTTCTGACTCTGACTGTGTACATGTGTCTTTCTCATGCACTGAGTCTTTGGAGCAGGATTCATTTACAGTATTAGGGAACCATTAAGGCACCATGTAAAAGCATCAAGAAGTACCATGTCATGGGATCTTTAAAGAAATTACATTTGGCGCATATACATTCTACACACAAAGGGGATGCACAGAATCAAGAAAATACTCCCAAATCAAAATTTGGGAGTATTTACAGTCTGAGGATCAAGGATCAAGCAGCTGTAGAAATTGAAAGTAACACATTTCCATGTGGATGTGAACCTAGTAATTTATCTGGGATATAAAATATACATGTACTGTGTAAGCATACAATCATACTGTACATCTACTTTTTGTCTATTTTTATTTATCAGTTCAAAAAGATATCTGATGAACTATGGAAAAACTAGGAATGACATTAGAGCCTCTTTAACACTGGCACGGTTTGCTTGGGTCTGTTTGGTGTGGCTGCTTCCAGCCAAATTGTGTTTCCATGCTCCAAACAGCCAGGGCTCTGCTCTGTGACACACACCGATGTCACTCAAACAGTACAAAAGTTTTAATTTAAAAAAATAAAAAATAAAAAGCATATATTTTAAATTGTATTTGAATTATACACATAATTATAAAGCAGATTTCAGCAATTCACAAAAAGACGTTTAATAATTCCAAGTTTGTACAGTGATTAAACCTAGAGTAAACACTAAACTACTTCTGGTTTATCGTCAGCTTTTTCTGCATTCATTTTACTTAGCTGCACCTCTACAGCAATATTTAGTGTCCTTTTATGTAATGCATTGGGTTTGGCTCATGTTAGATGCATTATGCACTGAAAATATTACATTTTCAATCTTTATATGCGAGTGCTGTGCATCGATATACAGGAAGCACCTGATGCTAGCAAGCTAGTTTTGCGACACATAATCGGCTCAACATACAAAGTAATCATAAATGGAAATATGGAGGTTTATCACAAGATCAAGTCAGTTAGTACTCTCCAGGGTCTGCTTCGGACCCCTTAAATGGGGAGGTACAGTGCTCATTAGACAGTGTACCATATCAATCTGCTCCAAACCATGAAAACGAGGCTTTGGCCATACAGAGACTAGGGCAGCTTCTAAATAGTATCAGTGCTAAAAATGCTCAGATGTATCACTGAACCGATATTGCCCACTCCTAGTTAGAAGTTTTGGTGTGGCTAGGGCTGGGCATCGAAATTCGGTTCCTCCATGGCACCAACCGAAATGCTTAGGTTCTTCTGGGTATCGAAATATGCCTCGTCTTCCACGGTTCCACGCTTCGATACCCAGAGGTTAATCATGTGTGGCTCAGATATGTGCCGGCGTGCTTATGGCCTGATAATGCCACCTGAGATTGGCTGAAACGTCCGCGTGTATGAAAAACACAGCGTGGTCACGCCCCTCGTTCACAGGCAAGACGAGATTCACGTAACTTGTAGGGGGCTCATAAGTTAGCTAATCAATTAGCTTGGCTGCGGAGTCGTCAAAAAAACCTACAAAAATGGCAAAGTCGAAAGCGTGGTTATACTTTCGCAAGACCGACTCTAATACTGCGCGGTGTAGCATATGTGACAAGAGCTACAGGACGTTTTACGACCACACTCGGAAAGTACTGAGCACAGCGCTGCGTCTGATATTTCATCGGGTAAGTTTGTTCCGCTAATTCCGTTGATCTGCTTTGTTTGTTAAGGTAGGAGCCAGCTAGGTTGTTGCAAGTTTACCCATGTATGTTAACGGTACTGTAGGATATTAGCGAGTAACTATTGTTTATGGCTATGTTACTAGCCAAGTCAAAAATGCTGGCTTTTAAAATGCCTCCGCCTAGCTAGCCTCAAAACTAAAAGTGGAAAAGCACAGCCTCAGGTCCCTGATGTGAGGAAAAAGTATGTGGAATAGAATGTGTAATGAAATTAATTTTTTTCCTAGAATTAATATAAAATAGGCACCGAAAAAGGTACTGTCAGGAATCGATATCGAAATGAAGGTATCGGCATCGAAAGATTTTGATCGATACCCAGCCCTAGGTGTGGCTGGACTAAATTTGCAGGAGTATTGTCACAATGGCCTAATTTTTGAGGGCTGCACTTTGGAGGCCTTTTTGCGCATATTGGCAAAAAACACCAATAAATATCATTGCTGCAGGACTAAAATGAGCAAGTACACTTCTTAACGCTCAGGTTTTCATGTACACAGCATTTCTCCAAATATGGTCAGTATTCTCCACTCACGTTACTCCTATAATTGTGATCTCTGTACTCAAATTTAGACAAAGTGGATGATTCTAGAAATCCTTTTATAATCAGAGTTGGCCAGAAATCTGGTTTGTACATGTACATTTGTAAGTACTTGCGTTTTTGTGTGATTGTTGCAACTTGAGGTTTGAAATGATTGCAATAAATCTGTGTGTGGAATCAATAAATAAATGTGTATTGACAGTTATTTGGGGGGGTACTTTTTCTTTGTATCGTCTACATTTTAAGCAGTAATTCATACTTCAAAATGGGTCATCGTGGCAAGCATTAGAACACACTTTTTTCAGTAATTTTTCAGTAATGTGAGCGTGTGAACATAACTCAAACAGTGCATTTCACATATTAACTCACCAATTTTCTGGTTGAAAATTTTGTCAAATGTCAGTTCATCTCTCTCTTCAAGGTACTTCTGCATCACACTGCGAATACTGTTGGAAAAAGAAAAGTGTTATCTGTCAGAGTTAAGATTTTAAAGAATAAAAAAAAACAAGCAAGCAGCCTTGGAGGTGAGGTCATGGCCTGATTGTTTGGGAGTCTCCCT
This sequence comes from Paratrypauchen microcephalus, assembly GCA_036785185.1. Classification (NCBI taxonomy): domain Eukaryota; kingdom Metazoa; phylum Chordata; class Actinopteri; order Gobiiformes; family Gobiidae; genus Paratrypauchen; species Paratrypauchen microcephalus. The sequence continues at coordinate 15,568,812 of JAVJIX010000004.1, read as the reverse complement.
GCACCAGTCCCCACACAACACAGAACTGCATGATAGAGCAGAGCCACAGGGGAAGCTGAGGAGATCCTGGAGAGATACATGCTTCCCTGGGAACAAGTGTTAATGAGAATGAGTGTGGGGAGAATGAATCAATTAGCACCCCTCCATGGGCCCATTAACACTACAACAGCATCCTGATGCCAAGGGAGCTGACACATAAGGGAAATGACCAAGCTTGGCCGCATCCACAAACACCTCCATGAAGGCACTCATGTCCAGCAAATAAAATGGCTTGCTGCAATTTACATTACTGTTACAGAAATGGCTCAATAATACACTATACACAACAGGTGTATTCAGACTCCATCTATTTGAATCTTGTAGTGTATTGGGTTATATACTCAGACATGACACCAACTGAGCTGAATACAGAAGTCATAAACTGTTACACATAATTGCACACCTTAACTTTGTAAAAGAGAGATGGTATCTAACCAACAGGCACACTCATCAAAATAGTCGTCACAGTGCTTTTAGTCTCATCATGTAGAACAAACAATTGGCAAAGTCCAAATAGCCATTTGCTGATTAATCAACCAGACCATCATGTCAGAGCTTTTAACAATGTGATAATCGTTTCCCCTTCTCATGTACCTTCTCAAAGTTATATTTGTGCATGTTTAAGCGATCATTATTAACTTATTTTCAAGACACCATTTTGCCAATCATCTGTTTTCACCACCATTGGTATACGCCCACTGCTCTGAACTTGCTTCATTCTCATAATTTATCGTCTTAATCTACAGCTATCCATCAGGGTTGCTGACTCCTTGTTGTGATGAAATTTACTTTAACGTCTGCTCCCATTGGGCACTGCAATTTTCTAACACGGTAGTCAGCGGACTTGTTTCTTTTAGTAGGTAGGTTTACATGAATATTGCAATTTAAAATGTGCAAATTATAACATAATGATCCAAGGCGTTGTAGATTAGTGCTATGTAACAGACTCAAGCAAGTATTGTTATCTTAAAGCCAAAGCATGACATTCCTAGTACAAATTATGCTTTCACATTAAGCCTAGAAGAACATCCTCTTTTTTGTTTACTTTATCAGTTACCTTCTGCAACCTAGAGCAGGGTGTTGTTGAGTGTACAAAGTGTCCAGTTAATACATGTTCCAGTTTGTGGTAAAGCTGCAGGGCTGACTATCAAGTAGACTAACCAAACATGCAACTATAATTTGCTATAGTCTAGGTCTAGACCACACCATTCTTTATCATCTAAGAACAGTCAGTCAAGCGTAGCTCCATTATTCTCATAGCTGCCTCTGTGCTTTGAGTACCTGACAAAGGGTACTGCATAAGGCACACAATTAAGCACCTGACAACAACAAAATCTGCAGTATGTAGTGTATACTATTTTACAGTTTTATCAAGTTCACGTTGCCAGAGGTTTGAGGAGCCAAGGCAAGAAAACTCACATGGGCCCACTTTAATAGAAAATAATAGAAAGAGGATACAATCCTGAGCCCAGAAGTCCCTGGGATAACATTTGCCTTTGCCCCTTCCCTCTATGAACGTCCCTGCTAGCAACACCTTTAAGACTGATGTGAAGGTGACCTAAACAACTTTGGTGGGATTTTAACTATGTAGCTGGTGCAAACTTTATTTTCTGTATTTTGGCAACATTTCTACATAAAACTCACAGTCATGTGAAGAGGCTTTACTTGGCACAATGCTCCTGATTAGGGCAAAAGCTATAGCAAACCTGTGAATCAGCTACCATTGAATGCCCTTTGTAGCCTGATTGGAACAGCTTTGATGATGTAGCAGTATGTATTTTTGACCAAATCACATGTCTCCTATATTTAACAACAGCTTAATACAATGATCTACAGCTGGAAAAAAAACATTACAATACAAATAACTGTTTAAGAATCACAAACCAGTTTTGAGCATTATGGTCACCAACTAACCAAAACAGTGTTTGTTTACCATTTGATTTGGTGATGATAAAAAAAAATACTGAATGTAGTCTTACCATTATGAAAAATACCCAATAACAGAAATAACTGAAATCTATTTGTTTTATTTATGTTGCATATTCTGATGCAACTCTCCATGTCCAGCAACATTGTACCATGTAAAAATTCAGTAAAGTCTAAGTTTATACAAACAAATGTTTACTCTTACATTTTACTCTTTGTTATTGTATTATATTGTGATTAGTGAACTAATGTGTCCAAATAATTTCCCTTGTGGATCAATAAGGTTTGTCCAAGTCCAAGATATATATAATGATTCTTTAGTTTGGAGATATCACAAAGACCTGTTGACCCACCACTGCTCAGGCTAAAAACTTGTTTGCAATTAAGCTTAACAATTAAATCACAAAAGTGTATATTTTATTAGGCTGAACTTTTTCACTGAAGTAACAACATTTCCATTTGCCCTCCCCCACGCCTCTCATCTGGGCCGTCTTTGGTATTGCTGTCAAAATCTCACCTCTCTGCCAGAGGACACAGCCCTGGCCTGTTGAGAATGTTGCAGCACCACACTATCTTCCAAGTGCCACATTTAACGGCATCCACCAACAAACCATGGTTTGTAAGCCACATGTATACTGTGTAACAAATGCACACAGATCTACCCACGTCTACAATAAAGGGTTTCACGTTTTATGAGATCTGATTGAGTTATCCAGTGAAGATTTATTAAATGTATTATTGCAGGGAGTCAGCTGATCAATCAGAGCAGAGTATCAACACCAAATAACAATAACGTTACAATCAGGTAAGTAGCACGGCTTTCATTTTGTTTTAGGATAAGTCAGGTCAAGTGTTGAAAGAAATGGTACAAGTACAATTATCCTTTAAGTCAGAATTTTTACCAAAATTATTACTACAGTAGGGCTGTGATACGTATACATCTGACCCAAATTGCTCTCACAAAACTACAACTGTATAGGAGCACTAGGAAGGTTAAGTACTTGAAAACAATGTCTTTAAAGACAGATCAAACGTGTGAATCATTTCATATGCCTTTTTACTAGTTGATTAAGACACCATAGGCTCCATATCGACTTATCAATTAATGCGTGATTGAAAGAACAATATTCTTTCAGGCTCAATAAATACTGTCTGTACCTTTTCTTTGCACAAACAAGATTTTTTTGTAGCATTAAGATTTTTGGTAACATTTGAGCTGTCCATTGTCAACAAACAAACATCAATTCAAGTACTTATGCATTGCTGGCATGCTTTTCACAATACGATTCATTTTAAAACAGGTTTACTGGGATAACCCTGCTTTTGGTTTATTGTGTCAACGGTATTAAGTAGCTGCAATATCGTTGTTTATTTGGATATTGGAAATATATTTTACTTCCAAATTTGTTAGCGTGGCCTATTAGCAACTAACAACTAAGCATCCTCAGTTATGAATCCTCTAGCCATTCCTACTGAGACTGGGCAAAATGGAAAACAATTCTTTCCTCTTACCAAATTTGATTTATGAAAGTAGGGATGCACCAATACGATACTGGGATTGAATATCGGTGCTAATACTTAAAAATTAACTGGATCAGTTCCATAATATCAGTTACGCCAGTATCCTGGTTGGACCTTTATGTGGATGTAATAAGACTATTTACAGGCAGATTTTTGCCTGAATTTTATTCACAGAGAAGTTGTTAAGTAGTCATTTCAAGGATAAAGGATATAGTTGCCTAAAACAACTGAATCTCTTGTGTAATACGTTAACTTTGTTTTAGAGAAATAAGTGCAATTTTCTGTCCCTACACTGGTATTGATAAATATCAGGTATCAACAGATGC